>JAAAKL020004970.1:0-20070 GCA_010016065.2 Carybdea cf. marsupialis auct. non (Linnaeus, 1758)
TAGGTATGGGTTACTTTTCCTTTTCGGATGACCATCTATTCATGCCTATTTTTTATGCTTAATTTTCATGCTATTTTATGCTTGCTATTCATGCATGTAGTCCCCTCTCAGTCCTATCTCTCGGAACATAGTTTCCCACTTCAAGAGAGCAGATGACAGAGCACAGTGCCTCCTGGATCGTGACAGACAAGCTGAGGGCTTGTTCGAACTCACGACCCTCGGAGTGTGAGTCTGACACTCTACCAATATGCCACTACTGTGTATCATAAATCTCGTATTAACTAAATTACATTAACAAAACTGTTACGATTACAACACTTTCCTATGAACTACTTTCGTGGATTTCGCCTTTCTTGAGCATCATGGCAGCTTGAAAACTCATATATTCTGCTGCTTTCATGGTGTTTTTCCATAACAAGGAGAAGTGCTTGGTCTATGGTACTTCTGTATATTGTTACTTATGAAACTGTTCAGAAATGTTTAGCCCTAAAATGTCTGCAAAGTGTAGAAACTTTTAGCCTTACCTTTCCAGATAAGTTTCTTATAAAAAGGAGTTACGTTCCTGGATCTGTGGTACATTATAAAGAACAGAGGTTTCCATTACGTAATATATGTTAATTAGTATCATACCCAGTCCTATTTTTCCATATATAATGGCGATTTCCTGTTTAACATAGAGAGAGTGAGTTGTAGCTATGGATGGAAGTAGATCGCTTTATGTTAGTTTCATACTTGTAGATATTCTTCTCTTCTAAGTTACATACCTCTATTTATTCATAAGCTATAAGCTAGTTTCATGTTGTAGTACCTGCCTTCGACTATACATAACAGTACAATTCAATTCCTACTTTAACACTGTTTTTGATTCGCCTAAAACAATACACTTAACGTACTTCTAGTGGAGATCTCAATGTTTTCTGGTCATAAGAAGCGACAGGAACTTTCTCTGAAAGTTGTCATTCTCTTTGGCAAATCTACGGATGTAGGTACAATTCTGCTTGTGCAAGAGCGATAGAAATACTTTTCAATCTCTATGCTGGATTTCAGGTTAGAAACGTGCAGAATACTGCTTGATTTTGACGGTTGAGATGGAGGAAAGGAATCACGATGTGCTCGTGTACACTCCAATTTGGTGGTGCATAATAGGTCATCTACAAACGACGGCATGCAAAATTTTACCCTAGCATAAAGGTTGACTTACACGCTACGATTTTGTCGGGCCGATTCACAGTTGGTATGACGTATGTCTATTGTTCAGGAGCCTGATTTCATGGTTGCTGATCTCAGCACGAATCGGGACGACTTTTTAATAGTCTGACATTTGAACAAAGTTACTCTCGATTTTGCATGCCGAGGCAGTGCCTCAAAAGTTTTCACATGGACCCCTGAAAGTCGCGATGGAAAGCATGACTTTCCCTAAAGCAGAAACTACATTACTGTTAGGAGCGTCTTGTAGGGACACTCTGTAGACGTATCAAAGGATAATGCCGTGAGTTTTATTTGCAATTTTAGCATTTAGAAGTTTTTTATGACAAATAAACCAGCGAAATGATTATGTGGTTTCTCATGTAAGGCTATAATACTATCCAGATGAATGTAGCCCCCAGGACTTAGGTGGTTGCTAATTTCCTATTCTCAAGTAAAGTTTGCTATTCAGCTGTTTATGAGCGAGATGAAATACAAAACAGTGTTTTGTGCTCAAAATCGTCGAGCGTGTCGTGGAGGCTAATCACACGTACGACTGATCTTGGTTTGGTCATGTGACTGAATCGGCCCGACAAATCGTAGCGTGTAAATCAGCCTGAAGCTGAAACTGCAGACAGTACTTTATTTATATGTCCTATAAATCATATAGGAGCTCTTAAAGTAAAAGTAAGGTACACTCACCTTCCAAAAGTATTTGAACACTCACACAAAAGCATGGCAAATGTCTATTGTCAAAACCTACCATAAACTGACCGCCTCATAACTTCACAATAGCATGTTAAATTCTGTCAGCACTTATATCAATCGAAAGAAAATTTCTTAAGTTTTTAGGAAGGTTATGCAAATTAGTTTCATTCAGCTTTTCGACTTTGTTTTCATTTCCATTTATAACGACACCGTCTACAAACATCATCGCAACTGACAGACAACTTGAACTAGGAATTTATAATTTTGGATATATCTCTCGTTTACGTTAACAAACCAGAGTACAGTTCACAGGAAGTTTTGACATTTATCATGGAAGCTTTGTTTTGTATAGTTTTAACAAGCTATGAAGGCGAGATTGACTATTGTCTGCCAGACCGTGAAATTTAAGGTTTTGGACCGTGTTAAAATTTTTGGTTATTTGGATCACTAAAGGAATGAGAATACGAACGGAAAGCCAATCACTTACAGACAGTTAGAATAGCAAAAGACAAACTTCTATTTTCATACCAAAATTTTCAGTACCTTGTGCAATAGCTTCGACTCTTCTGCACCGCTGCTTATGAATGAATTTGGTGTCGATATGATTCGTTCCCAAGTTTCAATACAGAGGTAATCAATGATTATCCATTTCCTGGAGGATTCAGATTGAGATTACCTTTTATTTTCAACCACACCTTTTTGAATAATGTCAGGGTTCTGAGCTGGCTATTAAAGCACACCTATGTATACCACGAAGAGTCATGTAAACTCAGGTAAATCTTGACACAGGTGGCATAGCATGATCTGATCTTGTTTAAATAGAAATGGACACCTTTAGTGGCCGTACATTTTCTTTGCACTCCAAAGTAGGTTGTCTTGCAATGTCGCACAATAACGTTCAGAGTTGGCGTTTCCATTGGACACAACAAGAGCCCTGCTCCAGTCGGCCCAATGCAACCCCAAAACATAACTGAAGACTTAACAGCAAATCTTTTTCACATGAACTGTGGACATGTGGTTCCTGGCTTTCTTCTCCATACACGAATTGCACTGTCATTGCTGTTTAAGGAATTTTAAATTCATCAGAACAGATAACTTTCTCCCAAACCGAGGGCAAACATGACAACAGTACGGACGTCTAAGTAAGTCTACATTGTCTGTCCTTGGCAGAAATAACAGCTGTCGTTTCTTCCTAGAGCTACTTACGCAATATTTATGCAATACGCCTCTTACTGTATGCTTGCTTTTTTTTACAGTTTGTTGATTTGTATTGCTCGACATCTTTCTTGCCTTGACAAACGTCTGTCGCTCAGCTCTAGGTACAATCTCTTTGATTGTATACATTTTCGTTCTTTCTCACCTGAGTCCCGTTTCAAGTGCGACTGATAAATTGTCAGCTGCATCCAACTATTTTCCTATACTAACAAACTCTTTCCCTCAGAAATTTGACACCCAGTCGGTCCTCGTATAACTATTCCCTGTTTTGGCATGTCTGTTATTATAGTACTTAAAAATTGTAATCATACGAAAACCCAATACATCTGTATCAAGTGTTCAATGAAGCTTCTTAGTTTTCTTTGGTTGCTACTTTATCAAAACCTGGCTCTATTTAGAAGCGAAATTCTTGAAAGTGAAACTTGCTGATACGTTTTGAAGTTTACCAGGTGCCACTTATTGTGGGTAGTATAGTAGAATGCTTTCAATTCCCTCCCTTCCCCTATCCTATGTCATGTTGCGCTTACTTTTGCATGTCTTCTTGTTTGGCATATTTGCCGTACAAACCGAACTATTTTCACATTGAAACATTTTCAGAAACAGAACTGCAGAAAACTCAACTTGCACTTTGTTTACTTCTTGATACGCTATTGTTATTAGTTTCAAATTTCAGAAGATTTCTTTCCGTAGTAAGCAAGCCTCACTTACAAGATGCAAAGGAAGCGTATCTGCTACCTCGAGCATGATTTTTACACTGCTCATCGGAATTCAATCCGTTTGCGCTTTTCGACATGCCTTGGTTGGAGAGGAGACACAATACAAACGGCTTATGTAAGCAAACTTAATATTCAACAGGTGACTTCATGAAAGCAAATTGTGTACAATGTTGAAAATAGAATTTACAATCTTGCCAATGAGGCAGACGATGGGAAGTGATATATACAAAGAAAAGGACAGAAAAAGAGGAGGATGAGGGTAAAAGCTATTTACAGTGTCACTTAAGCGAGATCAAGGCTTCCCTCCCTCCCGTGAATCACTGTGTAATTGTTGGATACGATACAAAGCCCCAAGAATAACCTTGGTTTAAGACTTATGGTATCAAAACTCGAAAGGTTAAGCCATCGGACAGACAAACAAGCCTAGGTTCCCCCATGACATCATGTTCAGGACATTTTCTAAAAGCCGCCGAGACATTGCTGAAAGTCATCATCCTCCATGATTTTCGATAAGTGGGGTCACAAAGCACCTCGGTGCTTCGAAAATAAAATTGCACTATATTTGGTTGCTGTTACGACATAACAGGCAATTTCTAAAGCCATTCCTACTAGAATGAGACCTGGATCACGTTCTTATTAAAAAATTAATCTTCCTTTCTTATCTCCCATAAACTACCATGGTTATCGAGTTAAGTCAACAGTCTTTTCTGCCAGCATCATCAGCGAATAAGCCAAACGATTGATATTTCCGTAGAAAACTATATACAACTGCACAGATATTAAAATCCAGAGGAAGATCTGACTAATTAATGCATTGGACTACACCAAATCAAATCCGAACAGCATGCAAACCGGAAATTAAGTGCGACACAACCTGCTCTTCTCTTTTCAAGGTTGTTTGGGAATTTGAGAAAGGTGAAGATTCTGCTTGTACTTGAAATAAGGGTACCTAATTACGAATCTCGCTTCCTTTCTAACTATTTACACCTGTCCATTTCTCTTATTACAAAAAGTTCCATGTCAGTCCTTGCACACAAATTCGGATAGAACATTCTATAAAAACATTTGCAATTTCACCATCTTCATGATCTTTCCCATGTTCCTCCCTGGCCGTCGAAGTGATTGTCTGCTGTAGCATGAAGCAAAGAATGCGACATTCCCATGCCTAAAACTAGGCACGATGCAAGTGTAATGTCCCATAAAAAATTCTCATGGTTTTTAGTCGCAAGCAACTTGTGGAAGGGCTGATTTATCAAGGTCGAAGAAATACGGATGATTCAACGCTTTTCTGGCGGAGATTCGTTGAGCTGGATTGTAGATGAGGAATTTCTGGTGGAAAGGAAGAGAGGCAGTCGTTTACATTAAGGTCACAATCAAATATAATACGAACCCGTTATAGGCCAGGGGTGAACAAATGCTCTGGACACGAGAATTATAATTTTGCAGACATAAAGGTTCAATTAGATCGGTAAAGCCACTCCCGCTCGCTTTGTGCGCATTAGCTCATTCCATCTATATCTTATGCGCTGCTCACGCAATCGGTTTTCGTCACCAGAAAACAAAGCAGGGCACACCAGACAGCGACGTTTCGAGTGATTGTCAATTTCAAGCTGTCACCCTTAAAGGTCAGGAAGACCGAGAGCCGATGTGGGGCCTGTCTGAGGTCGGCATGAAATTGCCGTCTTTGAAATACCCCAGTTCGGCTTTTAGGCCGGTAGTGCCGAATGCCGACCTAAATCACGAGCGCAGGAATTCTGAGGCAAAATTTAAGAAATTCTTGGCAAATACACACAGACAACTTCGACCAGTTAATGTCACTTTCCGAATGCAACAAACGATCAGGTAACACCTTGAAAATGCAGGTTCAAGTTGGGAAAACGTGTTTCTCATTTAACAGAAAACTAGCATGTTGATCTTGACAGATCGACGAAATCCGCCTTGATAGAAAAAAACCAAATTTACTTCACTACTTCAGTTACTTGCTACGTGTAGAAGTTTAGCTACAGAGATGCCCTACACATGCATATTCACAAATCACACAAATCTATTCGGGGAAACTCTTTCTTGAAATAGTTTCATGCTTCTCATTCTGGATCTACGCAGCAGTAAGACATGCTATTGTACTAGTGATAACGGCCTCAGTTTGCAATCCTGGCGTGGGGAACAAATTTTTATGCTGATTTTAGTTGTCTCCGCTTAAGGAAACCTAAAGCACACTGCTGTTCTCGTGTTTCATGGGAATAGGGTACTGTTGCCCTTTTTCAGTGACCTAAAACGAACGCCTGTGAATACTTACATATAGGAGATCAATTCCTGCCGGATCGAGCTGAGGAACCTTCGACGACAGACTTTTGGGTTGCCATCTGGGGAAAACTTTCTTGTATTCAGGTAGCTCTTCAACTCCTTCCCATATATCATTCGTGGGAGTGCCTAGTATTCTGAGATTCAAGAAAGAAATATAACGCTGTTGTGACAGGAGTTTACTAAAGTGGTGTCACAAAAAAGACAGTAAATCATTGAAAGGAAGTACTGACGATGTAAATGAAAGGTCATGAAAATCACTTATTCGTCTAATGAAATACATGCAAAGGAGATGGCGATATCCGCTTTGACAAAAAAAATATCAGAAGGAGTGGATTGAAACAGTCAGCAGTCTACTGCTGAAAAGCTCAAATAGTACAAGGACTGAAGCCTTGTTCACACCGAACACTTTTGTTTTTGTACTAATATCTAATACCTATACTAACAATTAAGTAATGAGCAACACTTACTGAAAAATTTTGAATAATTGATCGATCTCAGAATCCCCCTGAAATAGTGGTTTCCTTGTCGCCATTTCTGCGAAGATGCAACCGATGCTCCATGTGTCAATAGGGCATGCATACCGTTTCGTCCCAAGCAATACCTCTGGACACCTATACCATAATGTTACAACCTTTAAAGAGAAAAGATGTACCATAGTGAATATTTTACCGATATTGTTCTGCTTACTTAACTTGACCTTGGTCAGCACAGTCTAAAATTTCGACAAAGGCGTGTTTAGTTAGAACATTTTACCGTTATCGTTTGCTTACTCAACTGACATGTTGGTCTTGGTCGGCACAGTCTAAAATTTGGACAAAGGCGTGTTCAGTTGGATCTAGGGCTCCAGCTCGTACATTGAGTATGTACCGTATTGTGGAGCTAAGGGTTTTCTCAATTTCTATCAGCTGACTAGGAACATCTCTTAAAACGGAGCCCGTATCATCACACACACGAAATACACGAGTCGTACCATGATTTGCTGAAATCTACTTCCGCTTGTAGGACACCAGGGTGGAAAGCAAATTTCACCAAAACTGTCTCGTCTCGTCATTGGTTGATTGATGCTATTTCATAGACCAGCTGAAACCGTGTATATCAACTAAGATATATTTTCAACATTGGTTTGATCAAAAACACGATTTTGTATGATTAACGAAAATGCTATGAACTCTTTAATTCCCATGATAAATGCACTTTTCATTATATAATGGATGACTGGCAGTTTAAAAACTAATGGAGTACGAAAAAGTGCGAGTGAATAAACACTATTGGATAGTTCCTGACCATTTCCAATACATGTTATTATACAGGACGAAGTGTCTGCCAATTGCGAAAGGAGATGATAAGAAGTACGACAAAACTAAGAGGTTCCTAGTACCTATGCTCCATTTCCTTTAACAGAAAAAAATAGAACCAGACAGCCCAGCGATTATACTGTCATAATAACAACAACAAAAAGGGTCGCCGTTACATCTCTTGGTATTATATTATAGCAATAACTTTATGGCTTCTTATGCTAACCCAAAACTGCGCAAATCCAATCCGACACGGGCAAAAATTGAACTTGTAAAGGAATTTGACTAACACCGCTAAAATACACATAATTTCAGCTACCAAATGCCCTAACTATTTCATAGTTATACAATGAAAAAGAACTGCTCCAAGTAACGTTGACTCTACTTTGAAACTCTTACCTCGTGTGTGTAGGCTCTGAATGGAATCCCGTAACCTCTACCTAATCCAAAATCAGCCAATTTAATAATTCCATTTGTATCGATCAGTAAGTTTTGGGGTTTCAGGTCCCTATGAACCACACGTCTGGCATGGCAGTATTCAAGCCCTGATGTTAACTGATACAGATAGCTCTACATGGAAAGAAAAATTTGTACAATAGAATTTCAAGACAAGTGTCAGGTACTCTCGTGGCAGACCTCTAAATGTTATCCTTTTTACAGCATTCCTTGGCAAGAATTTTCAATGGCACCATCTAGGACAAGACCTTCGATTAGACAACCCTCTAAATAAAAAGGAACCCGGAAAATTACATACTCCGATCAAAATAAAAACACTAATTTCATAACTCTTTTGTATGGATCAGAATTCTAGAGAGATGTAAGACAGGGTGGCCACTGACATTCTCACAAAATATTCAAGGACTTTTCAAGGAGTTTCTTTAACCTTCAAGGACATGAAAAGGGGTGTAACTACATATGTGGATTGTAGGGCCCACAAACGGAGAGACCGTGCGATCTCTCATTGTACCTCCTGATTAGCAGAGAGGAATAAGCCCTGCTTGAGAGCAGGACGGCAAAAATTTGGTGTATAGACGGAGAGACCGTGCTTTGGAACTGAGATCCAGGGGGCATTTCGAGGAAAATTGCTTGTTAACTTGCTTCTGAGACTTCCAAAATGCCTAAATTTGACGTCTAAAATAAATCTACAATATCTTCCCCAAATAACTCACCTTTACAAGCATTTTGTCCAAAGGCTCCTTTACTGTGTCTAAGTATTTCTTTAAATCCATCACAAGAAACTCAAAAACTAAAAATAGTCTTTCGTCCTCATGTATTACTTCTAAGAGCCTATAAAAGTAAGAAGGTACAGCGATAAAAAGCGATTTTGCACTACTGTGACAAAAATGAAATAGTCTACTTATCGATAAACGGTCCAGATAAATGGTTTTTAATCTGATGATGCCGACCAAATTACAGATAGTCATTCAAGGGACACATACGTGTCGGTGAGCGATAAGCTTCGTTGCCGCGTTTATGGTGATGAACAGACGAGAACTTAAAGTTATTCCATCCAGACCACATTGCTTATGCTATATTCCTGTTATATCGGACGATAGAGATAATTCGTTGTTCGTGGGTGACTCTTCAGTAACGGGGGTCATTATGATCTTATCATTAGCAGGTCTTTCTCAAAAGAAATACTATAAGTTAGAAATACTCCTTAATACAGTTGTGGAGAAGCCATAAAGTTTCAAATTGATCAAGCATGTCGTTTATGAGACATGAGCAACGAAACAGGACATACTAGTGAAATCCTAGCTTTGTGGTTTAAGTTTTTGGAAAACGCTATGAACATGTTTTCAAACTACGGAAATGCAGAGTATTCTATATCTTTCTGTGCTCGAATAAAGACGACAGTATATAAAAAAGTTTTATATATTATAACATAAATCATATTTATGTATCAGTGTGTATCATGGAACCCAAGCCAGGAAAACGATCAAAAAGGTCTTTCAGTGAGACAGCAAAAACATTTGCTTATCCGAGGAGAGTTCCGGGAACATTTAGAACACACAACTCATGTACACGGAGAGCATTACTTATGATGTAGACAGAATAATGAAGCTCTCTCAGTACTTCTGCATGCATAGATCTTTCGGAAATACAACATGTCCTGTCGAGTTATAGTGCAAGATTAGACAAGATGAAATCAGTCATACTCAGATCAAAACTGACATTATTCCACCGATAATTTAAAGTCAACTTACTGGACTATATTTGGATTGTTCTGTAGCTCCCTCAATAACGATATCTCTCTCACTGCCGTACTTGGAATACCCTCCTCCTCGCTTTCTAATCGGATCTTCTTCATTGCAACCATCTGGCCTGTTTGACGATGTTTTGCCTTGTACACAACCCCATAAGTCCCTGAAAAGGAATCGTATCAATAAAAGGGTAATCGAAAGTCAATCATATAGGCAAGGATTCTTAAAAGTTATTGATTTTCTATGACTCCCTCACATTCCTTTTTTACCGTTCATGCCTATTGTTTCCTTAATTAATACGTTAGCGCATTCCTTCAAAGTCCATTGTTAAGCTTTAATGGGTATGTTGAGCGGGCACGCACGTAAAATAGCGCCGAAATTTCTACACCAGTGTTTCATAACGTGGGCAATATCGCCCTACTTGGGAGCGATACACTTACACCTGCAGCTGACTGAATTTACACCCAAAATCTGGAAACTCTCCTTACACTTTCAATACCAATCATCACATTAACGAGAAACTTACGTTTAAAAACTACTCAAAAATACACTTAAAACTACTACCAATATATGCTGTTTGAACTGTTAAAAACTTGGTGCCTTGTCACTGAGGAGGCGAAAAATCTGGCAAAAGTGGCGCTAATTCCCTTTCGCCCCCCCCCCCCCCCCCTCCGCGAATTTCCCTATTTTGGTTTCTCGTTTGTTCCTATAACCTTTACAGACAAAATAGAACGCAATTTGTTATCTTTTTCAGGCGATTGAGGCATTTCACTATTCTTACAGTTAAATTTATGATGATGTATTATCATTGCAATACGGCAATACAACTAGACATCACACAGGATATAGAGTGGGTATCTGTCGCATAGGTGGTAGATTAAATTCGCTGAACCACTGTCACAACAGAATTTCAGATAGGTAGTCTATGCCGTTGTATGGAGCCATGCATGACTTTAAATATTACCATGCACCTCCACGTTCATCCATCAATGGCCCTTGCATACGGTACTACTGTCAATTGCAGCAGTGATTTGATCTCGAACACTAACTGTTGCATCCACCTGCATCATTTAAAATCTGGCTCCACTTACTATCAAGGAGATTGTCATATTCCATGAGATCAGGTCGAAGAAGAAAGGCCACGGCCGTGTCCAATAAACAGGATCTTTGAAAAATTGCTGTCCGGCGAGTGCAATGTTTTTCTATAGACCGGTTTCTCATTTGAATGCAAAATTTTCTCGCGTTAGGTAATGCTGTAAGACTAGTGAAATGCCCCAATTGCCTGAAAAGATGATAAATTGCGTTCTATTTTGTCTGTAAAGTTAATTAAAACATGTTAACACAAGAGGAAGCAAAACAGGGAAATTCGCATAGGGTGCGAAAAGGAATTAGCGCCGAAAAGTTGGGCATCACTGCCCTACAATATTAAATGCTTGATATAGCAAAACAGCTATCAAAACAAAATACTTGATTCGGCCGATTATTGCGTCTTCTTCAAACTGAACAGGAGGGGGTTCCCTCAAAGGAGAGGGAGGGACCAAAACGTACGTATACTTATACGAAAGAAATATTTGCGAACAGCACCGTATCACTCATGATTTAAAAACGAACTGCTTAATATAGAGGGGAGGGAAAAGCTCGCACTACAGGAATAGGGGTCCTAGTAAAATGCGGGTAAGCGCATAAGTAGGAGAAAATCAACTTAGTTGAAAGTGTATACTTTAATGGCTCCTTCTCGTGAAATGTTGGGATGGCTAAAAGTAACGCAATGCTAAATGCCATTTTGCGAAGATAAAATGTGAAACATGGGTTCCATGTTAAAAAAGTTTTTTAGGTAATCACAGAAAAAATCGAACACTACTGGCATATATCTACCGACCATATTTCACTGGCATTTAGTTTACCTATATTTAGTCTAAGGCCTATATTAGCAGCTTTAAATGGAGATCAACAATATCTTAAGCTCGAACAGAGCAGAATGACAGCAAATGGCATCATGACAATCCTCATACTATACTTATAGATACTGGTCACGTCCGAAGTAAAAAACATTCTTCACTAAGTAATGCAAGTACAATCAACAAACATTGGCCGTCACTAGCCCAAGTCAGGCCCTATTTATCTGAGTCAAATCGACGTGATACTGCCAAATGTCTGAACAGTAGGCCTATGTTAACTAGCCCAGTAAAATAATATTTTCAGGCATCTAAAAGCAAACTTAAACAGTCAAAACAGTACCAGTACTCACCTTCTCCAAGCTTTTCAAGCTTCTGGTAGACCATAGTTTTGTTGCCCGAGCCGCGATTCATACTGAGTGGTGACTAGATGAAGGAAATGGCAGTTAGGAAACCTAAGGATATAAAAAAAAGGAGTCTAGGGTATTTCTACAAAGTAATATCATCCAAACGAACCTAACTCGAGTTTTAATAGCATGTTTACTATCAACAATCTACACTTGAAGGCAAGTCCTTGCGTCAAAGAAAAACCGAATAACATTCAGAACAACGCTAGGACTATAAACTGACCTTGTAGAGGATATCAAAATCGAACCGTTCGAAGTCTTAATTAGAACTCTATGTTCGAAAGACCATTTGCTAAGAACAAATATATTAAGAAGGCTCTGCATGAATTGCAAAGAAACGAGAATAAAAAGGAATATGATATATGTAGTCCTTGATGTCCTGGTCTTCACTTCGTATGTTAGAGACAGTTGAGAAAATGAAAGATTTAGAACCTCAAAAGAAGACTTGACGGACTTAATATCATAAAGTTTGGAGACAAACCATTCTTAAAGAACGGACATGAAACTTTCTTGGATGTAAAACTTACGGTAGCGTTGATGATGAACCTTGCAAAGTTAATTTGGGATGAAGCTGCACTACGGATGACCAATGAACATATGTTAACGAACGAAATATCTTGCCTTGCTAACATCAAAAACACGCGCCACGAACAAAAGCGACCAATCACCAAGGTTTCACATTTCGTATGCACCAATGAAATCAAAAATCCTAAACAGGAAAGGAAGGTCATCATTCCCTGGAGCCCAGATTTCCATTACGGCAACAACAGCAACAATTCAACGTGTCTTTCTCCTTCTCTAAACAAAAATTCCAACATGGAAGCACTGTACAGCATCCCATTTGAAATCCTAGAACTCCCACATCTCAAACTACGAAAGCCATCATGGGTGAGACCGCCATCAGCAATGGTTATGTTTTCATTGGTTTTATTTTCCTACTTTCTAGTTACCGGAGGTGAGTTTCTATCGTCTTATTTTATATTGATAGGTCTTTCAAGTTCACTAATACTGTCAATGGCCAAGATTATGATGGGAAATCTCTTCTTGTTTGTCTCAGATTCTAGTCAGTTTGTTGTTAAGAGAACTACAGAAATTTTTTTGAGTAGCAGTTTTCTCATAGCCACATCGAACAATATAGATGTTATGACTCAAAAGCGTTAAAGCTAAAGCACGTGTCGTACGTACGATATATTTTATGTCAAAGATCCAGGAAGTCGCACAACCAACGCCAAGTGTGACAATGAAAAAGGGTGAAGGTATCTTATTGGGAAAGACATGCTATAGAAAACCAGTCGAGTTACTGAGTCCCAGGTGCATTCATGATTGAATGACTTCGTTGTTTTGTAACGTAGAAAGTTGGTGCTTATCTGTATTCTCTATAGTTCTTACGCAGATTTCGTAGATGGAAAGGAGGCAGTAGATCTACTGTTTTAAACATTTAAAGCGAAGGTCATATAAAGTTTCAAAGGCCACCTTGAGGCAGGCTGCAATGCTTGGGTTAGGAATTCACAGCCCAATAACCGCACAAGAAAGATTCAGTACTTGCCAATTCAACGAGCTGTGTTGTAGTGTTGTATCCGACCTCTTTCTGTCCACTGTTCAGTGGAACCTTAAACCAAAGTGAGCTTTTAAAGCTCAATTTTTCCTGCATTTTTATATCCAGTAAAATTGAAAATAAAAATTTAGTGTGTTTAATCTCATTTTCAGGTAGTGCCTCACTTATTTCTTTGAGACATATTGCAATAATCTCACAGCTAAGAACTTTCCCACTGCCTAAAACAGCCACAATCTGTAAACACAGACTTGTCACTGTGTATAAGATTTGCATTTCAGTTATGTAATTGCCATAACACAGAACAACAGAACAGTATTGTAATCTGCTGTATTTTTCATGACATAAGGAAATGATTGTACAAGCCATCCCTCATAAATGCAACTAACAGGATTGAATTTATAGTGTGAAGTGTTACAATTGGTTGTTACATGAGGAAATGAGGAGGTAATAGAAAACATTTAAAACACATTTATCACAAATTCTTTCTGGTGGCAAAGTTTTGGGTCAAGTCTCTTAATGCATGTTGCCTCCAGAACACGTATATGAAAATCAGGCCTGGCCAGATGTAACATAGTAGTAGACATGTCCAGCAAAATATTCACATTCAGTATTATACAACAAATGTTGTACAGTAAGAGAGTCAATATCTGTTATTATTGTATTTTCTTTGTAACATCTTGCATGCTGAGTGCGACTGGATTTTTGGTACATGTTGCTGAATACTCCTTTCCAAAATCTGAGATGTGTTTCCAATGTACCACAGGTCACAGCAGCATTTAAATTAGTATATGACATTACTTCTTTTCAGGAGTAACACCATTCAGGTCTTCAGATATATTGTATTACAGGGAGGGGATTTCAAAGCTCCCTCCTATAACTCATGGTATTTTAAAAATAGCTAACATGCAGAAGCAGAAAATTTACTGCCTTGAAGCTCAATCTTAGTGTAAGGTGGTAAAGTTAATTTAGTTTTCAAATTTTGCTATTTTCATTTGCAAAACCACTGTTTCAAGAAAAGGTAGGTTAAAATCTTAGAAATTCAAGCCCACATGTAATTTCTCTTTTTTTGCAGAGGCTAGTTTTGTTTCTCCTTCACACCAATATTATTCTAAACTTCGTCAAATTTGTGTGACAAACCTCTTGTCCGGATTATTAGGGCACTTTCTATTCCACACCTTTGGTGATTGTGTTTTTTGCAAATAAAGTGTAATGATGTCCTTTACTGTGGTACATCAACTTTCATTACTTGATAGCTAGCAAGAGCAGAAAAATATGAGAAATTTTGAGAAGATTGTGATGTAAACTTTTGTACAGTGAAATACTTGAAACCCATCTGAGAGTCATGCAATTACAAGGTCTCAAACAGTTGCTTAAATAGTTTACAATTGGAGTGATAGTCCAAAGAGTATTAAACAATTGTTGAAGATTATTTTTATGCAAAACTGTATGCCAATGCCTAATAGCTTTTTAGGCCGGCACCTGTATGGCAAAAATGTAAGAGATTTTAAATGTGTATAGGGTGTTAACTTCTAAACGCCACAGACTTTAGTCTACTATGGTTTGATGTTCTGTCTCCATTACCCAATACCCTCAAAAATTCAAAATATTGAGTATTACATGCTAAGCAACTTTTGCTTGACAATTCACATTCATTTTGCTAAACGATTTTAGGAGATTTAAACATTACATTCTTTTAAGGGAAAAGGCATCATACATACAGTATACATGAAAGATTATTGAACATTTCTATCTTTTAATGGTACCATTTTATGTGTGATTCTGCTTTTACTATTTCCATGTACCATGAGTTTCAGTGCAACACACATTTACTTTGTGCAGCATTTTATGTAATGTCATGTTTTTTACATTCTTATTTGTTTTAGGCATTATATATGATGTTATAGTGGAGCCACCAAGTGTAGGTTCAACTACAGATGAGCATGGAAATAGCAAGCCAGTGAGTTACTGTGTTGCTACATAGTGTGTACCTCCAGTGGTCAGAGATTTTTTTGATTTTTGTGGCTTTTTTGTACTGACCTGAAAAGTCTTCATCTATTCATTTTGCCATCTGTTGTGTCATGTAAAACTGTGTAAAAGAGCTCAAAACTGCACTGCTGGTGGCCAATATGTTTGCCTCGCATTGAATTTTTCAGCATCAGTAACTGAACTTCCCTGTTCCTTATGACGTCAAAAATTGTCTCATTCTGGAGAAAGTTTGTTGAAGAATCGCCTATAACTAAGAGTAAATGCAGGGTTAAGAGTGAGGGATGATTAAAGCTTTGTGAAGCAGGAGAGTCACTGGTTGTTCTCTTAAGAGCAGTTCTTGTGCTGTACCCTTCTGGGTGTTGGTTTCTCTTTGATATCCACATCAAAGCCTTGAAGTTTACCCCCGAATCATGGAATGCTGATGGGAAATGGTTAGTGTTAGGCAATATCCTCTTTGAATATGTCAGTCATTAATGGAGTGTGCATTGCAGAGGTACTGTCAGTAATGCTTTTATATCATGATCATTCTGGCCATGTAAAAAATTATGTGTGATCAATCCTGAGATTTTGTTTCTTAGAAGCCACTGGAGATTCTTAAGTTCCCATTTTCAAAATAGTGGCCACAATGTCTAAGGAGAATTTTTTTACTCCTAAGTTATGCCCAGGACCTCCTAGCAATACTTATTTTAGTACCAATATACAGTGATTTTTTGCAGGGGGGGGAGGGGGGCTGGAACTTCCATTTTTAAAATCGTACAACGTGGGTACTATTATTGTTACCCTGAATCTCGAGGAACTGTAAGTACTTTATATGGAGGTAATCCATTCCTACATTGTTTCATCTATGTGTAGCTTAGGAACCTCGTATTGTCTTCCCTGTTGATTTCCAATAATTTCAACCCCCTATGTTTATTTCTCTCTAGAAATGATAAGGATACACTTTCACACTGAGAAGAAGCCAAAGCCAAAATAGCTGTCACTTTTGATACATTTTCTGCTGTACATTTCTGATATTTAAAGATAACTGTAGCAGTAGCAACCTTAGAAAATCCACTGATTCCCAGTTTACAGATTGATGAGAAAAGACCCACCCCTACCTTTATTAGGCTTTTAAGAGTTAAGTTTTTATGCATGTATTGAGTTAGTAGTTTGGGTAAAGGTGACATTCCTTTCCTTGAGGCTGATATCATTGTATGGATTTGTACTGATACACAATCTTTGGCACAGAACGGTGACTACTTTTATCTAACAAAAATATTATGGAAGAAGTAGTATCTAGTGTGATTTCTGACATATTAATTGAAACACTGTTTCTTATCATCCACCCACACACAGTTGGGTCTAGAAGTTACTTTATTGCTGTTTTTGTTATTGTCATTGAAGATTATAAAACTTTGCCATTTATGTTAATAGTGAGGTAGTAAATTTTAGTGTTCCAAGGACATTAAGGAATGGTCTCAAGGAAGCTAGCAAACTTAACATACCTTATGTTACGTTATGTTACCTGACAATGTGCATGGGGAATGGCACATATTTACACAACATGTATCCACCGAACATTTGCTATGATAAGCACAAATGTTAGTATGGAAATTGTTATGAAAATGGAAATGTTAGTAATTTTATATTCAGACCAAATGTGGAGACTACTCTCTGGTCTCTAATAGATGGGGGGTTGTAAAAAGTTTCTAGAATAAATAGCCAGGGGGTGGAATAGTAGGGGGTTGAAAAATTCTCAAGAAGTAATAGCCGTTGATTAATAGGGGTTGGAAACAAAATGACTTTCCTTACTTCATGAAAACAGGTTTAATATATAACAATGATGTACAATAAACGTTTTACAGTTCTTTATGTATTAATGAAATATTAACAAAAAGATACTAACAATAGTATATACTTCAACAAATTCAAGAGTTTTTACACATGGATTTTAAATAATTAATAATGCTTTTATGAATGTAATTTATAAAATAATCATGGAGCTAGCATGCACTAGCAGAGAACTTTTTGTTTTTAAGTCTTGTTTGATAGATGTCCTGCTTGGAACTTTCTGCCAAAATTAATAAGCAGGGGGGAGGGGTTGGAATAAGAGTGGGGGGATGACATCTATTAGAGACCAGAAAGTATCGGACTTTGCTTCCTCTATAAAACAAAAAATATCCACATTTTTGAAACTCTCAATTTAATAGTAAATGACAAACTCAACATTTGCAGCCTCTTTCTCTTAATTTTCCAGTTTGCTCATCTGACGAATGGTTGATGAACAGCTTTCTATTCTCTTTTTACCTTCAAGGTTGCATTCATGCCGTATCGTGTTAATGGACAGTACATTATGGAAGGACTTGCATCAAGTTTCCTATTTTCAGTTGGAGGATTGGGCTATGTCATTTTAGAGAAAGCTAATGGCCCAGGACTACCAAAGCTCAACAGATTTCTCCTTCTTTTCTTTGGATTCCTTTGTGTCATCATCCCATTTTTCATGTGCAGGCTTTTTATGAGAATGAAGTTGCCGTAAGTGATTGTATTTTTTGATATATTAATCTCTTGTGAACCAATACCTTTCCATTTTAAAATTTTTAAATCTTTTCTGCTTGAAAAATACGAGAGAAACTGCATATTATGTCACCCAACAGGATTCGAACTCGTGACTAGCTCATTTGTATGCTAACTGAGGAAGTCCCCCCCCCATTTATAACACACTCTATTTCTCTAGTAGCCACCTTAAGTCCTGTTAATCCACCAGTGGACAGATTCCAGACAATAGCAGTTCAATGTGTAAATTCATTGATTTATATTAGCAAAAAGACTAAGAAAATGATACCAATGGCAAATTTCCTCACAGGTCTTTTAGTAGATCTCCGAAACTTATCCAAGTTGGAATTTAGCTCGCAGGACCTACATTCAATCTCGGATATGTGTTTTCAAGCCCCCTTTTATACTCAATTTAGATAGTGGCTCGAGGCCCTAAAAACTCCCTTAATACCCACAGATAGACAATAGCCGAGTTGTGACCCGGGTCCTGCTTTTCATGCTCACGTGGAGCGGAGCATGCTCTTCAATACGCAGTGCAGTATGGTCTCAGCAGCTCTTAGTGTCTCCCTCTCTTTTAAGCGTCCACCCATAGCACCAGCAAGTCAAGTCACACGTCACTAGAGTGTGGTTTACAGTCAGAGACAGGACAGTAATCGAGCTTCTTGTTATTCACCGTTAGGGGCTATCCGGCTAATTGTGACACATATTTAGTGTCAGGATTACTTAACTATTGAGCTTCGTTTTGAGTTTATGAGACACATTTCTGCCAAGGTTCTTCCACCATGAAGATCATCTATGTTATTCTATTAGGTCAGAAGGATATGGGTAAGAAGGAAATAATGTCAGGGCATTATAGTACTTTGGGAACAGTCGGCAGCCTTAAGAGATCGTATTCGCTTACTTGCATGACAGTTCTTAACTTGTTCTGATTCCTGATTCAGTGTAGATATCATCAATCATTCAGGCCTAGTAATTTCATGATAAAGTGTCGCACAAGATACTTTTCGTTGTGCAATTGTACATAACAGTTTCGATTATTTACTCTCTTGATTGTTGAAATCCTCACATCTTATTATTTTTCTCTCAACCATCTAGAGGTTATTTGACTGCATACTAGATGGACTGAACCTGGGAAAGCTGAAATTTGAGCTTCAATATCAAGAACTCTTTTACGTGACATTATAATGTATTGTTGTAAAAATATATGGGATTTCTATAATAGTCAGTGGATGTCTTCTCTTCTTAACCATTCTTTATGAAGGGAACTTTCTCTTGCCCACAACATAACCACCACAACAGTACAACGGTGTCTTGTTTCAAATATTCCATTGAAAATGCGCAAGCTCAAAGACTAATGTAGGGCCTACCTTTGAGTAGTCATTTGTGACTAATTGGTCGTGGTCAAATTGCACTTTTTGACGATAGAAAACTTGAAATTGCACATGATTGTGAAGATGAAACATCGTTGAAGTAAGAGTAGCGTTCTATCAACAAACAGGAATTTGCTCTGCTAATATCACTCTTGGATCTCTGAAATGAGACACTTAGACTAGTTAATCAACCAAACTTCTCGAGAAGATAGCCAAGCTTTGTTAGTCTCCATATTCCTGGAAGTAATTTCCTTCCGTGAAATTTACAACTTCCACTAACCCACTAGGCTTAGGCAATAATTTTTTATTCCAAAACAAAAATTTTGCTATCGATAGTTTGCCAGAAGTCGCCAATCAACAAAATCAATACCAGTGATAGTATTGCATTGCTTATTCACAAATTTCGCACAGCTACTTCAAAGTCCATTCTTAATGTTATTTATAAAAAACTCCATGCCCTTGTTGATAGTTCAAAAATTTGCGTTCATCCCCCTTCCCCAATACCTTGTCTGTGCGGGAGCTGAAGCCAGTTTTCAAGAATAAATCACCGGACCAACATGTTTGTTTTTTCATAAGCATAACGTTTATAAGCATATTCAGGCCTAGGTTTGGTAAAAAAATGCATATCATAAGCATATTAGTGAGCCTTGATCGAACCTCTTACTAAGCATGCTTTGAGCACACTTTACCTTGAGATA
>JAAAKL020004971.1:0-20063 GCA_010016065.2 Carybdea cf. marsupialis auct. non (Linnaeus, 1758)
GTTATGCTGCTGCTGATGATGATGATGACGATGATTATGATTATAATGATTATAATGATTATAATGATGATTATGATGATGATGATGATGATGATGATGATGGTGATGATGATGAGTGCGATATCTAGTTCCGTGATAGTGGTGCTGGTCCTGGTAGCGCACGTTATGCTGCTGCTGATGATGATGATGACGATGATTATGATTATAATGATTATAATGATTATAATGATGATTATGATTATGATGACGATGATGATGATGATGATGATTACAACGACGAGGACAATGGTAATGAATGTAATATTAATGATGATTATGGTAGTTGATGTGGAGATGATGATTTTGCTGATGCGTATGATGATGGTGATAACGTAATGATGTTGTTGATGATTTTAATGATATTGGTGGTGATAGCGGTAATGAAGCTTATGAGCTATTAATGATGATAAAGATCGTGTTGTGATGACGATGATGGCGGGAGGGGCTGAGAGTAGTTGTGTTGACAGGCAACTGTTGCTTGGCAACCATTTCTTTGTTAGGTATTATCTAGGTAGTGATATGTGACGTCAATAAAATGTCACTATAAACCTTGCTGTCCCCTGCGTAAATAGATGAAAACAGTGAGAAGGATGTGTACACTTTAAAAGCCTATTTCTTCGTAAAGCTACGGCAGGAATATATGTTACTGGAGGTTATAAATATTGAATCTCTGATGGCACTGAAGTTTTAAAAAGGTTTATCTTATTATTTACTGCCCGCGTTTTGGTTTTAAATACAGTGTCATCATTTCAGCGAAAGGGTTGCAGATACTCAAGTAAAGGATGGAAGCTTAGGATGTTTTAAATTTGGAGGAAGAGTCAAGTTCTTTTGAGCTTTATACTCGAAATTGCAAAAGCTGCCTTTCAGTAATATGATAAATTTTGCCGCCTTATTTGTACACATTTCCTACTGTTTCGTTTTAGTCTAAGTACTCAGTGTTCACATTTGCGTAGTTTTTCAGTCGATGTATTAAACTAATTTATGTGTGCGGTTAGATATCTGATGAACGATGATGATGTGCCCTTCTGACAGAGCACGTTTGAAACACTGCTATGTACTTCTCAAATTACTTTTCTTCCTATAGGCGGACAAGAAGCAAATTGAAGCAATTCAATGGCTTGTATTTGATCCGAGTTTACGGGCCGAAGCGATCAAGCAAGCTAATGCAATCAGTCGTTGCTTCATAGGTAAGTACATACCATGCAGATTTCTTGCGCTAGCTGTCAACAATGGATTTCTAAAGAATACTTCTTGTTCAAAGGAAGTGGGTTATGTTATGTTTAGTAGTGATTAAGAATAAAAAAAGATTGTCAGTATTACATGTAGCATCTTGAATCGCTCTTATGAGAGCGAGGCCTAAAGTTACGACTGCCCCCATGTAGGTACCTTACTTTAGGGCAAGTCATTTATGTGTTCCACTCTCTGATAAACGCTACCTTACGGAAATCTCAAATATCTGATGCACTTTTATCGGGAGAAGTACGGTTTAGTAGTGATTTCTTTAATTCAGAATTTTCCAGACAATTTCACCGAACTGCCTCAGCGCCTCCACCACTGTCGCCACGACATGATATTGAAAGATAAGAGGTCGAACTTTGCGACTGCTTTCAATGAATTACCACTAATCAGTTCATCAATTTATTAACCAATCTACTTTGGTAATAAGCGCCACTATCACAGTTTGAGAGATGAAATGGGTAAAGATTTTGTGTGTAATATCATGTTGTTATGTGTTTAATATCTTTCACATGTCCCTTTGTGTTGGCTGATACTTGTAAATGATGTAGATGTAATCTTTATGGCTAAATCATATTCAAGGAATAGCCTGTAAGAACTCATTGAAGATGATATACGTCATCTTTTGATTCGGATTAATATTTCCAATATTATTTTGATGGCGCCCTCCCAATCGTCCCCAAGAGGGCAATAAAGACCCCTTTCGGAAACATTGCTTTAGTTGATCCGGTTAAACTAGAAGTGCTTTTTTTTGTCCCGACACGTATAATTTTGTAGTTGCAATTCATAGAAACGTAAATAACCTCTCATCATGTTACTCGTCCGGGAAAGATGCCCGCCTCCTGATCATGGTGCTCGTAGTATTCATAATTTCAGAATGAAGATTAAAAGGTTTGATGCACACACCAATACTGAAACCCATAAAACTGAGAGATTTTTAGGAGGAAACACAGACTTGTGATTATAATGTACTTTAGTTTTAAAGATGAGCATCGAATCATAGTCCATGTCCTTCAATACTATAGTAGATAAGCTTTCACTACTGGCCTTTATAACTGGCATTTCGTAACTGTTTGTGTTGTTTCTTTCTACAGCTACGTCGAAAGTTAACGCTGCCCGTCAAGTTTTCGAAAGGCTTCCCGATGATTCCATTGATGTCATCTACAGGGAATGGCAAAAAGCTGTAAGTGTGTTATGTAACTATTCTCTATATTGTAGTCGTGTATTGAGTTTATTTTTAATATAATCAAGTTATTCCACTTTACGAGGTAGAGAGAGAAAGTGGGAGGGGTAACTCATCGTGGTTCGCAATAGATATAGAGGTCGGTAAAAATTTGTCATGACAATTCCTTCGTAGATCTTCAAAGTAATTCCCGTGGAAGTGGTGACATTCACTTCGCCTTTGGAAATGGCACTAGCTAATCAAACAGAAGACTTTGTAATCTTGACTTTCATGGACCATTTTCCATCTTTTTAGAATGAGTGAGTTTACTATTTATGCGAAGGCTCGAAGAAAAGAATACATCGTTCATTACTGACGTTAGGTAGCAATTATTGAGCATCCACTGCATTTAAATATCAGAGATTTTGCATCGACTTTTTAAATATTGTACTTATGTTTAAAATCATAGCAATCCTTCATTTCCTTGCAATTTTACCCGAATGTGTTGCTCCTAGTATTTTCGGACCTCCTTCTATTTAAAGTCAGGAACCTGGGTGTTGTTTGCAGTACTGTAGCGGTAGTAACGTTGGATCGAACTGACTGTTAGTAAATGACATTAAAAGGAATTATGTCCAAATTGATATCCACAAAGAGGGATAAAAAGTGTCTTCAGATGTCCTCAGTTCGAATTACTATCGATGCGACCTAAAATAGAAGAAATACGATTCCTCGAAAATACCGCGCATATTTTGCTTATTGATTTTTAACCTTGACAAAATTTCCGTCGCATTAACCGCTTTCATAGAAGTTTCTAGCATCAATCTTTAACGTTTTGGTTTTATTTCTGCTTTCTTTGACCTGCTAAGCATCACACTGGCCGGACAGAATATACTGGGGTGAAGCTAGCTGGTTTATCCAAAGTTCGATTACCCAGCCGACCCTGAGGCAGAAGCAACGCATCTGCAGACTAACTCAGTGGAATAATTTAATCAAATATTGCATATTTCAATGGTTTCCAACACATAAAACCATGTCGTGCATCACGTGGTGGTTCCCTGTAGTCAAATAAACTTTTCAAAATGAGTAAAACATGATATGACATTAACAAAGAAAAGCAAAGGTAATGTTGCAAGCCAATTAATTGAACCATACTGCCAATAATTCTTTGGCTTGCATGAACAGTACCTTTTCTGTTGGTCGTTGTTTGTGGGATATTTTGCATACAAAGAACCACTCTGTGCTCCATACAGTGTACTTGAAACTACTGTACAATGTTTAAACGAACTTTAGGTAGTCTCACTCTGCAATGTTGTTTGGTCTTATCCGATGACATGTTTATCGTAGGCCGGGGAATGCGAATTACTGGACGAAGACCAGAATGCTATCAACGAGTACCTCTGCATTCGTGCCTATCTGGTGAGTGTATATAATATCTTACTTAATGCCTCTTTCAATCAATTTTCCGCCATTACAGAGATGAGTACTCGTTGTTTGATTTTTCTTTTCGATATTTTTATTATTTATTTACAACTTTTTAGACAACCTTAAACGTAAATTATTTGCTTTGCCTTTTACGCCATAGGATTTGTATGCACTTTAATGCTGTGCCCTTTACGCTATTGTGGTTATTTAGCAGAAAGGCGAGTAGAAAGATTGAAAGTCGAGCGTGTAGAACATGGCTGGTAATACAGTCGAACCTGTCTATAGCGGACATACTTTATTGCGGACACCTGGTTATAGCGGACACATTTTCTAGGAATCGGGCGAATCATGGTCAAACTCTCATAGAAATACCTCTATATAGCGGACACTTGTTACAGCGGACACATTTTCCGGAACAGCCTGAACATTTGCCTTAAAATGCACCTGTGTATAGCGGACACTCGTATTTTACTCATATTTAAGCCCCCTATCCATATATCTCCGTGTACTTATTCAAACAGCTTTCATCTAAAGCAACTCTCGATGAGTATATTGACTTTGATGCTGATATCAAGCGTTAGCGCCTTCTATTTTTCCGCTAAACATCGATTGAAGACAAGATTCACATGAAAAAGCATCAGAGATGTCGTGAACGCACATAGAGAGGACGAACCAAATAGCGAATCAGATGACCAGACAGAGATAGCTGACTTACCAATTGAGATTGACGCAGCATCATTAACGGCTTCAGAGGCAATCTGGCGTCTCGACACAGTAAAGCGGTCTGCAGAAGTCCGTGGCGACGACCTTTACATAACATTGAATGATTTAATTGGATGATTCGAAGCTTTAAAACTGCAGACATTGAAGCCAAGTAACATTCCTGACGTTTTCAAATCCTCTGAAACTTGGTAAAGCTTTATTAGTGAGGTTCGTTGATGAGGTTTAAAACATTATTCATGTACGTATCTTTTTTTCTTTCCTTCGTGAAATATTGAAAACCTCAGTATAGCGGACACCTGGTAATAGCGGACACTTTTTCCAGGAACCGCAGGTGTCCGCTATAGACAGGTTAGACTGTATGATGTAAGAGAACAGAGCCCCTTCCGCCATCTCCCTTCGGCACAGCTTAGTGTGATGTAGGAAGTATACGTTTCAGCATAGGAAAAGAAAATGCTCTTATGATTTCATTTTGCACTTGAGATCCTTCTCCTCCAATATTTAATCCGACATCCGCAACAAGATTCCAATACGTCTTTACTCCAGCACTATTTGCCTTTTAGTTTCAAACACAAAGCTCTATGGGTTGATAACATTATCTCTTAACACTAGTTATATGGAGCTAATAAAGAACAGTACCGAAAGTTGATCGGAGGTGAAGCAGCGTCTTCTTAAACAAACCGATAACTACCGTAGGAGACTGAAAATTTTAACTGTGTACAACGTACGTTGCCACCTCTTTTAAGATTAATAGAATTCATCCTGATTTTTTTTGCAGGACGCTCACGCTGCCTTTACAGATTGGCATCATCACTACAACAGCTTAATACCAGTAAGTTAAAAACTGGATTATATGTTGGTATAGATAAATAAATACAGCATTTACTAGTTTCCTTTTCATATCAGGTCTCACATGATTACCTTTTGAAGAAATTAACTTCTGCTTTTCTTACATTGATGTTAGTACAAGGACACCATCTCATAGAGAACCCAAAAGAATTTAACGTCAAGAAAGTGATTCGTACATCCGAACAGTTTAGGAAGAAGGTGTTCAGACCATAGGACACAATGCTTTTGCCATTCAGAGGTCTAGGAAATTGCTGAAATATTTATGGTTTGCTGTTAAGCCTCAACGTTGACTAGAGGACGGAAGCAAGGGAATCATGGAGACCCTAAATGATTTTTGGAGTTAAAAAGCAACCAGCAGAAGACCAATTAGAGTTATCAACGGCTTTCGGTAATATCATGATAAACAGCTGAGAATTCTTGTTAAGGAAATATATTGCTGAAGCCACTTTCTGTTCAACTTCAATAATCCATTTGTTAAGCGATACCGGAGAAACCTGGGTTTCTAGAATGTGAACTGTGGCGAACCACAGGTTATCCATATCAGCATGGTTAACACAGGTATAAAGTAATAGCATACTATTGCATTTTCTATAAAGCACTTGGTTCCTTCGAATTTGTAAGACAATGTGCATAATTTGTCAGCTCTAAATGTTTGGCATACTTCTTGTAAACATTGCTTAGTAGCTTGGTTCACTAGATTTACACACACCAAACTCTCGTGGAAGGCGTTGTCCAAAGTACTTATAACATAGGCAGTCCTTGAATTACTCAATATCTGTTAGGACATTAAACACGTCCCGATATTTTACTCGCTCTTGGTCAAACACGCATCGGTCGACATAAAACCGTTTTGTGGTACTATTTTATCTTTATTTGATTAGACTCGTAGAATAACAAAATAACGTAAGGATAGGAGATTTCAAGTAACTTGGCATATTTCAATCTATTAACCTTTCACAGATAAAACCAACTGAAGAAAAGTGGAGAAGCTTTACAGAGAAAGTCGAATATGAACAAAAAATGAAAGATTATGAGGTAATGATTTTGTATAGATTGACTTCATTTCATATTAACCAATAAATTTACTGCATGCAAGTAAAATGCAAATGCTCCAATTCTGTGTGGTTTCATCTTTTTAATGTGCCCCCATATTGCCCTCAAATTGTAACCTCACATTCTCGCCTCACATTGCCATCTTTTGTTATTGCCTACAAATTATCACGTTTTTAAGTAAATATTCTCAGGTTTTACATAATTCGGGTAGTTTAAAAACGAAAATGTTGCAAGGAGATTTTGCATCGTAGGTACCATTACACGACTTAACTGGATTGATATGTACTGGTTCGCGCCATTCAGTGGCTTACTACGTCCTTTATGTTCCCTTTGCCATTTACATACCTTCTCATAACTGGCCCATTTCGATATACAGTGTACGAAATTTTTGTATATTTTACTTTAAAAACGTAGATGCTGCAACAAAGATGGAAACGCAACCTGGAAGTGTATGTCGAGGTATTGACACGTATTATATCATATTATAGTTTGGAGTTTTTTATTAATAGGGATTGTAATCACATGTTTTGTCAAGATGCAATCAAGACAAATATCGTTGGGCTACTGGGAAAAGGCGAACTTTGATTAAACCATTGACTTCGTCATTTCATCGAAAAAGATATACCAAGAAAATATCACCACCTTCATGTAAATCCCCTACCCCAGTTTGCCTATAAGTCCAAATTTTTATCAGATCGTGTTATCGAATCTACACAACTTAGAACGGATTATTGATGATTTGATCGCTTTGGAGTGAAGACCATTCTTTCATGGTCAAGTCATGTGGCGCAAAGAGGCTAACCTACATATTCCTAAGGGCTTAAGTGTCACAGTCACAGAACTCCTTTAGTTGAGGTCGTTGGACAACTTGATGGTTCCTAGCTTCGAATATTCGTTAGTGACATTTTTCTTGCCAGTAGCAACTTCGTAGTCTTAGCTTTCTCACTGTAGTTTTCCCTAGAAAATGGCATAGTTAAACCCATTTTTAAATAAGCACAGCTGCATGTAATGCTAGAAACATCTTATTTCTGCAGACATTGCATACATATTATTTTTCTGAAATTGTCATGCGTAGACTCTGTAGATTTGTCGTTTTCGTGCAGGGTATAATTATTTGTATTGCTGAATAACCAACATTAGCGCGACTCAAGTTGTTGTATTCGTTGTGTTGTATTTTAAACCTAATGCCTTTCGAGTTCACCCGTGCTGTGTTCAGAGTCTTAAAGAAAACGACGCAAAATACAATACCAGTCTATCATAATTATATACAAGGACGATTTTCGAATAACTACATGTTACAAGTAATAAAAGCAATCACCAATGTTTGTATGTTTCATCCTTTAAATTTGAATAAAATATTAAATGCTATAATATCAAGGTTAAGGGGAAGAGTTTCCGGCTGTTATACACATTTATATTACCATGGGCCTATAAGTGAATCCCAGCCCCGACTCCCAGCCCCTGCTCCCAGCCACGCCTGCTTTATACAATAAAGTTTGTACCATTTGAGGCTAAATAGAAGGAAGTAGGAGAAAATGTTCTATTCTTACGGGAATAGCTTTTTAATTAACACTTGGAGATAAGCATACCTGCAAAGTTGAAACAAATAGCAAATTAAAAACCCAGCAATTACTTACGAGCAATTTCTGCTATAAATTGGTTTATAGGATTTTCCAGTGCTTATTTCAGTTTGCTGCATCGGATAAAAAGGTTGCTTCATAAAACGTAATGCCATTTACTGACTGAACGTCATTGTGTCCGAAAGTAATTCAAGTGTATTGATGATGGCAATAATTCGAAGCCGAAGTTTCTGATTACTAATATAACTTTTTACACCCGAGGAATAATTGTGATGCCATTTGATCATGCCACTGGTAGTTGTTAACAACCTTGCTTCTGCAAACGTTCATATATATCATACATCTTTTCAAGGTTATGCGTCATAAACATAAAGTGCAGGAAAGGCGAGAAACGGCAATATTTTGGAAGATTTCAATGAAAATATCACGAACACCTGTTACGATTTGTTCTATTATGAACCAGTAAAACATGTGTTCGTATCCTCACAAACTATGACAGATCTTGGCTGGGATAGTGACACTTATTCTAAAACTATCAGCTTTGGAAATGTTAAGGAGAGTAGAATTGAACCACTGATCTCTAAAAAAGACTGGATCGAGCTTCTCATTGTTTCCAATGGCGAAAAAGTGTAGTCACAAGTACTAGCCCCCATTAGTTAAAATAGCGCGGGAAAGCCCGCCATGTTGCTTCACATTGTTTACTAGCTTTGTGTGTTGGGGACTGAAATGGCGTCCAAAGTCTGACCTCACTTTCAGACGGAAGATGCTCGATCCAGTTTTTTTAGAGATCAGTAAATTGAACTCGTACAGACTCTTAACTTTGCTTCATGGAAGTAAGAACAGCAATATAGGTTTCAGACTTTTAGCCATTCTTAAAAGCTATTTTATCAAATGGTTTTGGCAGTTTTTATGATAAGATATATACCACACGCCTACACCCACACCCTCCGGAAGTTTTATGTAGAGAAACTTTTAATCCTTAAGTAACGTATACAGAATTACCTCGAATCAATGTCGAAAGACACAAGTCGATGAGATACAAGTTTTACATATCATGCGATTTCCTTATTCGTCCCTAATTAGGAAACAAAGTCGAAGCTGTATAATGTACTTCTTTTCCCCGAGGGATGGATGATCGACAAAATTGATGTACGTTGTCACAAACTCCTTTGTTTTTTCCTTTTGTTTGTTGATTCGTTTAATGAAGTGATACATTTTGGGTGATGATTTTGGTTTATACTTGCGCCAATGACGGTCTTCTTATCGTGACTCCCACTTTTACAAATACAGTTTTGTAATATGGCAAGTAAGAGGGCGAACATTAAGAAACCGATAGGATAAAAACATTGAAGAAAAATGAACTCAAGGTCTCATGAGAAAAAACTAATAATATAAGTAGTTGGACCTCAGGTCCATCTTTTTGTACGATGGTGTGACATTTTGGAGTAGTTTAAAGAAGAATATTATCCGAAAATACAGATTCCTTTTGTCAACGCAAACTAGGTCGAATGCGTGAAATATACGCAGGCTGCAACACAGGTAAATGAAACATTATATTGTGATGCATTTACGTTGTAGCTTTGCCAAGGTAAATGACATAACGATGGTAAAGTGATGGAGGATAGAGATTTGTAACAGAGAGTAGACAAAACGGGTTTGAATCATAGTAGGTATCAAATTGTGTTCGCCAGTACCTGGGCACAAAGGTTAACACCAAGATAAACAGTGAGGTATTGAAATGTAGTCTAATATAGTAAGTTATGCGATTTCATACGTAAAAGTAAATAAACCAAAACTCAAAGAGGACCTTCTATATGTCTTAGGTGATTGATCTGCATCAGAATTTAGTTGTAAATTTCTATTGAAAGACTATTTTAAACAAGAAAAAGAGGAATCAGGTAGATGAAGTATGACTCGAAGAAGGTATGACCCGACTATGTTCATGTATGGTACTTTTTAGTTATTAGTTTTTAGTTTTACTTATTGCAACTTTCTCAGTAACTCGCAGGGAAGGGCTCAAAACAAACGCATAGTCAGGAGGGGTGCACTACACTAACTGGTGACGCTAGGTATTCCTTATCAGTTCTACATCAAAGTGTGCCCGTCTGGTACTGAGCTGACCTCACACGTTCGGACGCATTTGATTTAGCACGATGCTAATTAAATGAGAGACTATCATGAACCTTTTTTGGTCCTTAAGCATATGTAGTTAGCTGATCCTACCAAGTAAGGTAGAGTAAAAAGCAGCGAGTAAATGTTCTTATTACTTTTTAGACCTCCATGACGTCATCAGAACATGCTGCCCGCTCCCAACAACTACTTCTTTTACGGCAGATATGCTTGCCCCTAATCTGTTCTATGTTGCAGGCTGTTTTAAAATCCAATGGACAACACAAAGAGGTGCGTTATTTAGGGCTACTTCCTTATTTGTCTTGTTTTCCTGACTGTACATGAATCAAGCCATCCTATGTATGATTCGTAATCCGTTAAGTATGAATCGTGCCATGCCATGTATGAATGGTGCAATGTCAAGTATGAATCGTGCCATGCCATGTATGAATGGTGCCATTGTCAAGTATGAATTGTTGCACGCCACGAATATGTATTTTCCGAAATTTGTAGGTGGGTCAAAAACTGAAGCCGACGACCACTGAGCGCACGATGTCTGAATTCACGGTCAAAACAACTGCCCTTAATGAGATAGGATCATATTAAATAGAAGGAATATCTGATGACTTGGGACCGCTTTTGATTTGAACTTTGAATAATTAAATATGGCTGGCACTTTGTAGAGCTGAAATCATTTTACTTTTAATATATTTTTTAATATAGCGCCAATGCCGTGTAACTCATTAGTACTTTACAACATTTCTACGAAATTAAAACGTGAGAATATAGAATAAAACAATAGAGAACCTGTTTATAGGATCTGTTAAAGATACGTAAATGGTAAAAATATGCTGATATTCTCCGTAGGCTTCAGTCCAATAGGGGATTTGAGACGCCTTTTAAAAACTTCCGTTCGTAGTACTCGATCCCTGATATTGTCTGGTAATGAGGTACAGAGTTCTGGTGTCGTAACAGAGAAAGGATCTCCTGTCATACTACTTTAGCTTGTAATTTCGTATGGCTAAAAGCTGTTTCTGTGCTGACCGCAAACTCCTTGATGGCTGGTAACGATGTTATTGGTTATCAAAGATCTAGGGGCTTCTGATGCAGCATCGGACTGCTGTAGTTTTAGAGATATGTGCAACTAACAAGAGATGAAATATCACGAAGCGACTGCTTGTGCAGTGTGAAAGTCGAATCCCTGCTATGTATACTACATAAAGTGATTATTCTTCTGCGTAATACTTAAGATGTGTTGCTGATAACCTCAAAGTCCTTTATACTTACTTAAATCAATGAAAGAAGCTATATTTCGTCTAACATCCTTTAACATCTTCTGTGAACATTCGCTACGAGCACCTAAGGTTGCAGAACCATAGCTGAAAACGGTAACCATAAGAGAATTGCGCGTGCGTATAAGCTGCCGAGTCAGTGGCTAAGGCTATTCTTTCCGTTATGGTGCTATATTTTAAAACTCAGTGTTTGTATCTCGCAATTTCTTTTGTGCTATCAACACATATGGGCATTGCTCGCCACCTTTCCCCGAAAACATTAATGTTTTTAAGAGAAAAATTTCTCAGCTAGAAAAGGTTTTCCTCTCGCAAAGACCCATGTCATTAAGCATCCATACGCTGACTTTGCCGGGGACTGACAGGCAAAAGAAAAAAAATTATACAGACTAGAGAGATTTTCATTACCACAGCAAGGTTCTCCACCTCCTTTGGATTTTAACCCCTATTAGCCTCTATTAAGTGATGAAATTCATTGTTCTAAGAAAACTATTACCTTCATAAGCACTATGTATAAGTCTTCATTTCTTGGTTGTGACTTGATCAATGTATAGTTTCATTGTCATTTTCGTTTCTTCCATAGTTTCTTCAATTGGCTGATCTAATCCAATCCGAAACACATAGACTTTATGAGGTAAGTGATACATTTTTTAATCTGAAACTATGACTTTCATAAACGTGCTAAACACTGTGTATTACTGCTGCTAGATACATTACTATTTAGTGCAGTGGTAGGTTGGTGGTGGTGGTGAGAATATGCTATCCACTTACCGGATTGTAGACTTTACTATTTCACTATTCAGTGCAATGGTAAAGTCTTCGTTTTCGGTTTAGGAGAACCTGGCTTCGATACCCACCAGCGCAGTAAGCATTTCATGTTTATATGGTTTATGATTACTAGTGTGTCTGCCTGCAGTAACGTGTCGCGTTTTGCTTTATCAAATTCTTAGCTTTACAGATAGCCTCATCTTTTATATTACGTCACAAAAATAATAATAATAAAAATTAACATTACAAAATATACCAGCTAGTCGCCGCTAAACTACTTACTTGTCTAATATATGAAATAGACGGGTTACGTTATTCATTTATGTATATTTACTTATTAATATTTATATTTTTCATATACTTACAGATTTGTTTGCTCACATATATTCTTTTATGGATCCGATATGAAAAGCCAATACAGTTTCGAACGGTTTAATGTATATACATAAATGTACTATAGTGCTTTAAATTTGAAGGTTGCAAAAATGGCTGTTTTCCATTAAATTTATGAAATATGGTTTTGATGTGCTCATAAAGTGCAACAAGTGGATAGTTACAAAGTACAAGTTATAAAATAATTAAATAATATCTGGACCCTGTAAGCAATAGGGTTAGTATCGGTAATCTCTAGTTGACCAGAACCTGTCAAAGAGAGAGATACAACTGAAGGCATGATTTCTTACTAAGCAATCTCTGTATTGTTCTATACCGAAAAGGGAGATTTGTATTTTAGTGCAGATATCCCAAGATACAAAGCTCCGTCTATAGGTACCGGAAATCATGAACAACCAGACATGCTAATTCGCGAATGGAACAATTTGCATACACTAAAACACACTTTGAAAGGGATCCGTTTGCTGATGTTACCAGAAAACGTGAAAAGTAAAAGAAAACTCTGTAAATTATAGTGTGAAGATTTCCTTGAAAAATCCGCGTATCAGGAAAAATGGTTCGTTGACTATCAGGGGAATTCATTTACGTGTCAAAAAAGTTAACTCCCTGGTGCTACGAGCTACGTACAAATTGTTTTGTTAGTAAGAACAAAAAGTAGAACACTCCAAACTTATTAAACTTGATGATCGAGATCAAGATCTTCAATTCTAACTTTAATTTGTTGGTAGCGCGTATTTTTGTTCTTCTGTCTGTTGAATACATTCCTGTACTTCTTACGGAATGGTTCGGAGTTTTTCATAGTTAATACATAATTTATGAATTGAGGTTTGTGCAAACCCCCTGAAAAATATTTGAGGTATTTTTACAAAGCGATCATCGAAAGAATATTTTACCATTATCAATAAATTTATGATATTGTAGAAGAAAAGTATTGTTAAGTTTTCGCCTTTCATTCTTAAAGTACTTTTTCAAATTCAAAATAAATCCTAAGTTTTTATGTAAATCACTGTTTATGATAGTATTATATTGCATTAGGTCTCTGCAAATTCAGTTGGCACGAACAACTGGTCTATATTTCGCATTTTATCCTCTTCATTAGAAAAGATCTACTTAAACCCACACAATATAAAGACAAGGATACTAACTCACAGAATCTTGCTTAAATAGTTCCGTTATTCAAGACCTTTTATTAAGAGAATTGACGTTCTTATTTTACTCCCAATAACGGGGTCGTAACTAGATACTCAGTAAGTACAAAGGTTATGAGAGTCCCTAAGGGGAGGGGAATGATCAGAAATTTACACATTTTGCATAATCTCTTGTTATCATGACTTTATTTTCGGTATTCTTTGTGTATGAGATTGTTTCTTAATTTATTCCTTACCTACTCTATGAATAATATATAATGGCAAAGTTCTGACCACTCTTTCCTGCCAATTGTCATCTATAGGTTTTCCAAAGAGATCAACTACAAAGGATGCTGCTACTATTTAAAGACTCATCACTGTCCTTGCTAAATGACGATAAGGATGCTTTTGGGTATCCAAAGCTTTCTTAAAAACCCTCCGAAGACCTCGAGGTACATGAATACCATGGGAGCATGGAGACCTATGGAGCAAGAAACTGTTTGATTAATGCGAACAATCATGCTGCTAAAATCGAGACTACGCTGCAATAGCGCTTTTGTTGAAGGTGTTTCCTCCTAGGGAGGGGATCGTCAATGTTTATTAATTTCTATTTGAAAGTAAGGATCATGGCGGGGGGCGGGGGTGCATTGATTAACAACATTTGTCAAGTGTCCTCCGAAAGGTTAAAAGATAATCGCCAAGCCTTGTACTAAGAAATTTAAAAAGTTCAATGTGTCATCTGTATACTTTTGAGTAAAGAATTGGTTGTTAGATTATTGAACATTGAAATGAAAGATATCAATTTTTGCCTGCACTTACTCTTTAATGGGTTAATACCACACTTCTTCTTCAAGTCTTCCAACGTAATAAAGAACTATGTGATACTTCGCCACGAGCAAGCCAATATCCAAAACCCCAAAAAACCGTATTCACTAACTGGTGCTTCAAATCGCTAGATTGAAAGAAATCAGGCTGTGTTAGCATCGTTATTATCAACTTCGTCTTCACTTTCATTGGCATGATCATGATCAACATCCGCAGCATAGTCATGGTTATCATCATCATCATCATCATCATCAGTATCACCAGCATTTTCATAATCGCGATCATCATGGTTATCAGCAGCAGCGTTACTAGCAACATGATTAGCATCGTCTTAATTATTATTATTACCTACATGCCCATCATTATCTTCATTATCGTCAGTATCTTCATCATCACCAATACCATGATCATCATCGTCAGCAACCGCATTGTCATCACTGTTATCAACAGTCGTAACATAATCATAACGTTGTCTTCATTCACAAACATCATCGCCGTCGTCGTCGTTTTGTTGAAAGAGTATAAAGTTTGCTCCTCCCAGCGGAAGCCCTACAAATTTTCATTTTGGTATCATTCAGAAGGTCGTATTCCATCAATTATCTGCTACTTAAATCTTATGTAATCATTAGCCTGATAATGTAAGAAATTGATTTTATGTCAAATGGGCGCCATTGTTTTTGACCATCCTTGTTAGTGACAATGTCAAAGCTTCATCCTCTCTACTTTTTAGTATGAGATTTTTTTGTATTTTAGTAGCAAAAGTAAGAAAGCCAAATATTTCTTGGAAACCTTGATAAGCCACGTCGTCAGACAGAAAACTTAACTCGGGTAGCTAGTCCTGTGTACAGTGGTTAGACTTTCATTACGTAGTTTCATGAAAAGATGGAAGAACGGGTGAGATAATATCATCAAATTATACTTTTCATACTAAGACAGATCAAGCAAACGTGAAATACCTGTCTGTTAGAATTGAAGGGATGCCATTGATTTGTCGGTGATTGTTGTGCTTATCTGTAAGCACGTTTCCTTTGTTGCCATTAAGACGGGCGACGATTCTTGAGACACTAAGAGAATTCTTATTCATCAAAGCCCCAAACCTCTTAACCATATCTTTGCCATATCCTTTCTAAGTTCATTGCCTCTTTTAATTGGGCCTCGTTTTCATATTAACGTTAAACCTCAATCCGCGAGATTAAAGAAACAATACCTGAGAGCTGTGATCCATTTCTAACTCTTCGTTGAAGAACGTCAGACATAGTTTGTTGCCTCAAGGAAATTGAGAGATTGTCTTTTGGTCACAGTTGGGATGCTGGTGTTTTTATTCATGTGAGCAACCGCAAAACTTTGAGCACTTGAACATTTTGCTACAGAATGTGCAATCCTTAAGCTCACATTTTTCTAAAATGGTAAAATATGGCATTGGTAAAAACTGTAACAGGATGTGCCTTTAGGAGACTCTCATGCTCTTCTACAAAGACGTTCAAACCTGCAGTTGGTGTAGCTCCTTTCTTGGTTCCGAAGGCAAACTCATCGAGTCAGAATCACGACAAACGTTGTTTTTGTAATGTAAAAGAGAACAGGTTGAAATGGTTGAATAGGAATCACGTTTCCCAGGTAATTACAATCTTTCACGTGTTTCACTTCCAAGCTTTTGAATCAAAAGCATTGAAGTAAGTTTGTTTATGTTACTACACTACGAACTATCGGTACCACATCTCTGCCGATATGCATTAAATGAACCACATCTTGTAAACACAGGGTAAGTCTCCCTCCTATTGTATATTTCAAGATATAGTACGATTTAAGCCACAATAGGATAGGAAACTATTAATTCTTGTTTTAGTTAATTGATTATTTGGAAGTCATGATCGTTTTACATGTTAAAAAGTGTACAATTTGTCATACTTTCTGATTTTAATGTTCTTTCACCTGGTTTGTAATGGTGTATCTTTAATTCGTTGGTGAATTCTTTCATTACTATTCATCATCCACGTTTCCGAGCCATAGAGGAGAACCAAGGCGTTGACGAGTCTGCTCTTCAGATCTTTGTTGCTTAATGAAGAGCATACGATATCTTTTATTACTTTCTTGGGGTTCTCAATTCTTGGTTTCATCTCTCTTTCATTTCTCCCGTCTCCCATTATGAGATTAGCAAGGTACTTCAACTTCGACTGTTACACTTCTATGATGTCTATATTCCAGATGTAACTCCTCGACTGAGATGGCTCTCCACATATCACACCTCTGTCTGCCCTTTTCATTGTAGCATTCTCTTCCTTTTTTCCACCGTGGCTACATTAAACGTTGTACACGTCCTACAGGCCCCCAAGTGCATTTTGCACTTCTTATGTTTACTTTCACCCGACATGAGATCATTTGTCGCGTTATAACAGCCAGGTTCTGTCCATGAAACTCCTGTCTTGAAGACTAGCGATATGCCTTCATTGCCACATAACAACACTTTTGTGATAGGCATGGCATCTATAAGCATATTGAGGCTGGGTTTTTTGCCAAAAAAAAAAAAAAATTCCCAGCCTAGGCAAAACAGTGGAGCCGTAAAAGATGAATAAATACTATGTAAAATATGTGATGAGATTAGAAGACAAGTAGTTTAACAAAGTTTGCTATTGAACTATAATATCATCTCACTTAATTTGAATATGAAAGAAACTTTTTGCGGCCTCTTCAAGTTTTTGTTCAGTGGCTGCAAAAGCGTGGCTCAAGACTCCACACAATTTTCAAAAATATTTTCAAATTAATTGAACAGACTAACATTCCTTGGGCTTTGAATCGGAATATGTAATGATTTTCCGATAAAAACTGCTTTAGATCCGTCAACTTACGTAAACATAATACAGCTATCAATGCTAACATGTCGGCCTGACCGGCGTGGTAGTAAATAGTGAGTATGGTTTGTGTATTAGAGCCCTATTTAGTATAGTAGAGGATCTATTTATATATATATATATATATATATATATATATGTGTGTGTGTGTGTGGTATATTCTATAACGCAGAAGTGTGTATTTGAACAAAGACAGTTGCATCGTTTGCAACATGATCTATTTTATAAACCGGTCTGGGGTGGCATTAAGGTGTCAGAAATCATTATCTGCTGCCCTAGTGGATTGAATATCTCTTATCGAAATTAGGAGTGGCAGGGAGTAACAAGCGCCCTCCGGTTCGTTTTCTGAGCAAAGATTTTACGAGCGCAGATATTATTGGAGGAAGAGGTCAACTAAAAGAGCTGATATTCAACTGGAGACATCAATTAATTAGTAGACCTATTTAAAACTTGAGAATTCCACACAGAGTGAATTATTTCAATCTTCGGTTTAAAGCTGTAGATGAGAGAGCTGCAATATTTACAATGCGATCTTGTCAGATTCCAGTGTCTTTTTAAGGGTAATCAATCGTAAACCTTGCTACCCTTATTACTCATTGCTTTGAAAATGAGTACCATCAAACTCATTTTCCCGTTCTCTAAAATTTTTAACAGTCGAAAAAACCACTGCCCTAAGGGACCATTCAAAAAGTACGTTCGCTCATTTTTGACCATTTTCTACCCCCTCCACCCCTCATGTTCGTCTATGTTCATTTTGGCAGACCCAATTTATTTCGTGTTCAATTTAACGAACTTGAGAATTGTTTCACTGCTTACTGTAATATTTTACAAGGAAAGAAGGGACTGAGTTTTGGCATTTTCAACACCAGTCGTGAATGGGGAATTGGCTGCTATTCGTTTGATAGTGTATTCCAAGATCTGGACGCTGACAATATTGATGATAATTTGTATCATTGAGCCGAACATAATACAGGGATGAAGAATGGAGAGCAAATTTGTCAGCAAGGAAGGTATCAAAACAATGCATAACTTACCTCATTCCTTGTCAGGCACATACTGAGAATAGTTGCAATGATTAATAGTTTCATCACCATCGCAAATGAACAAGGGATATAGTTACGTACAGATGTGGGGCAAAAAGAACAGATACGCATTGATAAACATAAATATTACAGACTGTAACTTTAAGAAAAGTATCCTAGTCGTGAATAGATGTTTGCAGACATCAATGTGGACGTTTTCCTTCCTGGTAGTGACAATATCCAAGATATGACTTACTATTTTGGATAAAAATTGAAAATGAAAAATGCCAAAACGGACGTTCTTCCCTTCTTCCTACAACCTCCCCCTGCAAAAAATGTTCCTTTTTCCGATACTTCTCCTCCTCCCCTGGACGAGCGTACTTTTTGAATGGTCATTAACCTAACATTTGACGTTTTCTAGTAGTGACACATTTTCTCTTTTCCTCTCTCTATTTTTTATGTCGTTTCAAAATGTATTTGACAACTGTTAATGAAACAATACTCTCCAATCGTATGTAACGCCATACGCAACTAAACCATCGGCTGCTGTAAAAACAAATCCACAGGTCGACAGAATTTGAAGATGATCATAACAGTTTGAATTGTCATTATTTTGGTGGTTTTATGCATCGTGTATTGAATAGAATTCTCTGCACTGGTCTGTGATAATAGAAATCTTTATATTGTGAGTTCTTGAACACCTATTCTTCATTATGTGACAAAGTGCTTGGACTTGTTGCAGGAATAGACCCATCAGAAAATTATTAAAACGTTACGCCACTAAAAGGAAACTGAGACACTTTTTGTAGAAAAGAGAACGTGTTATTACTGCAGTCTTCATTGCTTTTGTTGTATATCGTAAGTACCTCCATGTTAAGGAGTTTCTAAATCGATAATGTTGAAACTGAAGTGCTATCTGTGATATATATTAATCGATATCGATTTCAACCTGCGCTCGCGTAGAACACACTGTACTATCCTTTGTTCCTACCCTATAGTGCAAGACATATTAATAATAAACATGTGACAGTGATTCATTTTTCTGAAAGCTTAGCAGTTCAATTCCTTTTCAATCTCAAACATTTGCGTGTAACAATCAAAGTGCAGTTAAGGTAAGATCTGCAGTAGTGGTGGCCTGATGGTAGGAGCTGAGGGCATTTCTCCTAATATACAGTATTTATGGGTCGCCGAAATCTCAATGATTTTATATACTTATGAGGAGTGGTCTAAATTATTTGATTGTAAAATGAAAGGACACAAAAATCACGTGATTTGAGAGGGGCAGTCTTCCCACATAGAGCCCTGACGGAAAACGTACTTTGGATCTTCACTTTGTTGCTTAGGATGGGAATTAACGATGCTCCTAACGATGCTCTCGTGACTGCAAACGGCAGTCACACAAGTCCTTTCTATCAAAAATTGTGTAAGTCCTCCGGTGGACTGAAACGGCAAATCAAAATGCGTGGCGAAAAGGTTGTTTCTGTTGCTGAAACTCCGAGAGACTGCTTGGAATGCAATATCTGCCAAAGAAGATGCAAATCGCTTGCGGGCCTGAAGAGCCATCTGAGATCACATGGACGAGAAATTCAAGAGAATGAAGAAGCTGAAGGAATGGAACTCGTC
>JAAAKL020004972.1:0-20063 GCA_010016065.2 Carybdea cf. marsupialis auct. non (Linnaeus, 1758)
TTAAGCGCTGCCAGGTGATACCAGTGGAAGGCAGAGTTGGAAAAGGAAGGTCCAGGAAGACTTGGAACGACAACATCGAAAGAGGACCTGCGAGCTTGTGGCATATCCCCTGATATGGCTGTCAACAAGGATGCATGGCGTGGACAGATACAAGCCACCATATGATGGTCCAACCCCCTGTAAGGGGAACCACAGACCCTAAACTGCACGATGATGATGATGATGATGATGATAATAAAAGAGTTTTTTGGTGAAATTGACTCTGTTATTGATCACACCTATGCGATACAGCATTCTCCAGAGGACTGTTCTCCAAACTGTATCAAAGGTGGATTTGAAGTAATGTAAAGTGGATATTTAATGGTATATCATGTTCTTTTGCCTTTTCAAGGACCTGTCTTACTACAAATGTAGCGTCAACTGTTCCTCGTTATGACAAAACCCAATCTGATTGTCCTTAATAAACTTGTCACTATGTTTTTTCACTCATTGTAACATGATATGATTGAATACTTCTCCTGGTATTGAAAGTAACACAATAGCGCAGTGATTACTTTGATCTAGCCTGGAGCCCTTTTTTGTGTGTTGGTGCCACAATCATTTTTTACCATTTTAGTGGAGGGTTTTCCTCATCCCAAATCTTTTGAAACATCATATAGAGGAATTCCCACATGCCTTCCCCTCCAGCAGCCTTGTTGTTCTGTAATCTTTATACATCCTCAACAACTTCATCAAGTTCCATAGGAGGTTTGTCATGTACATTGTTGTCAATTGCAATTTCGTCCAGTGCATTATCCTGTCACGGAAATTTGGTGCTCACATGTTTTACATTTTCCCATTTTTGTCAATTACAACATTGATAGACTTCCATGGCTTCCCTTCCAGTTCTCTAACAGATCTGTATAGGTTAAAGCAGCTATTCTTCTGGAGATGTGTCAACATTTGTGCAACCATTTCCTCAAGCAGTTTCTTATTATGCTGTTCTACTTCCTGTTTCACCTTTTTATTCAGGTCTTTGTACCTGCTTTTGAGTTCTTGATTCTGTGGGTCAGCAATATGTGATGCTCTTGCCTCCCCACCCTTTTTGCAAAGTTCCTGGCAGAGCCCTCTTCTTTTCATGTTCACAACTTCTTTGGTGACAGCAATTGCTTTTGTTTTAAACTTATCATTTAATTTGTTTATTTCTGCATCTCCAAGATGCACCAGTGGCTCAAACTCACCGCCTATCTTTGTTTTGAAGATCACACCGGTTTTTCCATCACAGTTTATTTACATCATACTCTGGGGGTTTTTTCTGCACATTTATGCATCTTCCTCTCCAATAATATAGTTGCTATCACTAGTGAGTGGTCTGAGCCTATGTTTGCTGATTGGTAGACACAGCTGTTCTTGAATTAAATGAAAACAAACAAGTTTGCCCAAGAAAGCCATGCTAACAGAGTATGAGCTATGGAAACAATAAAGTATATAAAGGATTAAATTCTATGTCACATCAGGGCAAGTCAAGTAAGAAGAAGGTCTTGAAGTATCTCGTTTGATGATATCCAACAAGGGAGTGGTCTTGGATTAAAGATAATGTCAGAGAAAGTAAAACCAGATATATAACAGAGGGAATATGTACCAACGGTCTATCAAATACCATGGTATGTGATAATGACCAGAAGCATGAAAAGTGGTTCAACCACTGCCAGATTCTAAGTGCTTCTTAGCAAACAGAAACATTAGTAGAAGTGTATTTTTCACCATGCAAACAGACCCTTAAGTAATGGGGTTATAAATAGATGTTGTTGCTCCAGGTTTATGCAGTTCACTGGGTAGAGCAACATCATATAATAGGGTAGATAGAATTCCTGTGGTGATATGTTTTGGTACCCGAAAAATTCCAGCAGCCTGGACGGAAATTAAAAACAAACAAGGGTCAAATCAATTATGACTTTGTTGTCTGGACACATTTACCACCGCACCCTGAATGTTCCTTAGTATATACAACCAATTGCTTCAAACTGCTATTCCCACTTTTTAAGGTTATTTACAAATGTACATTTTTGTATACTGGATTTCAAGCATCGAAAACCAAAGTTAAAGGTAGACCTCAACAGTCAAGTATGAGCCAATTGTTATGTTTTTTTATCATTGCAGCCCAACAGCCAATAAAAGTGTTATCATACAATCCAAATTCAGATCGTGGATGGAATGATCCCCCAACACTTGCATTTTCAAATGGAGGGGCCAGTGCTCCACGAAGAAGAATAGATTTAAGGAAGAGGGTTGCACATGACTGTGTTAACACCACTCTAACGCAAGGTGAGTAATGCTTGTGTACCAGATTATTAGATGTTTTATCATACAGCTATCATATTTCATGATCATGCACATCATGGCTATGATCTGCATATCAAGACAGGTTCTACCTTATCTTTTGTGTTAAGTTGGGTCTCTTCCTTTGTGAGTGTAGAATATTCCATGAAGCTTTGAAAAATTATCAGCAGATTTTTTGTCTCCATTTCTACATCGACTGTAACACGGTTTTGTGCATTGTGGATGTGTTTTTTCATTTTACCTTGTGCTGCAACATACTGCTTCCTCATGATGGAGAGGTAAGGAGACAGGCTATCTGAAGGTTTCTGCCATTGCTGTCACAAGCCAAAGTTACAGATTGGCAACTGTGCAATTTCATTGAAAATGATGGAAAGTTTGTTTTTGTATAGTAGGTCCTTTGTACTATTTAAGAATTATATACAAAGGAAGGGAGCTGCCGTGGTCTAATGAATAAGGTCCTTGCCTTAGATAAAGAGGGTCAGGGTACAAATTTGGGAAGGGCCATTGGTGACATCAGGAAGGGCATCCAGTCTTGAAAGTGCTATATACTCCAGTAACAAGAAAGGGAGCCGCCGTGGTCTAATGAATAAGGTCCTTGCCTCAGATCAAGAGGATCAAGAGGGTCAGGGTACAAATTTTACAAATTACAATACCAGAAATGGTCACATGCCCAAAGTCAGCAAACCTAGAACAGAGTGTGGCAAAAAGAACCAAAACATTCTATAAGGCAATAAGCGATGGAAACTTACTGATGAATGATCTAAAGAAACGGACGTCGAAAACTATATTCTTCTTACTTATGATCTTGACATTTTTAAGTCTAATGTCAATCGACATCTTCTTGCAAATCTTTAATTTTTGGTCTGTAGTTTAATATATTTTCCTTTTACTTCTTATTTCTACTTCTTTCTAAGTAAGTCAATACCTTGAAGTGGAAACCATGCCTTGTATTGAGTGAAGGATTAAAAAACCAACCAAAAAATTCCAGAGTTACCCCACTCCCATGCACACGAAAAGTGGAGCGTTAAAGAAAGTTCGTCCGATCCTTCAAACAACACCTACTTCCCTACAACCGTCACTTTGTCGACATATCGAAATTTGTTTCCGAATTTTTTCATTTTCATGAATTACGTTACCTTTTCCCAACTGCTATGTTCGTCTTTTGTTTATTGTCCTATCGTACTTTCTTTTTAGAGTCATCAATACTAAGCTTTTTATTAGTTCTGCTCTCCATTTTGCGTTAACAATATGCCGTATGTTTACGATCATGTAGGTTTTATGTGGTTATTCAGTTGACGTTGTTCATGCTATTTCTCTTTATGCCATGCTCTGCCTGCAAATATCAAGTCTTTCAAAATACATTTCTACTTTGTATCAATGTAATGATCTTCATGAGTATCGATAGATGCGTCGAAGAAATGAAAATAGCCGTCTCCTTTTATATGTAGACTTAAGTTGAGTTCTTGTTTCACTTCATTCACTCCAACTGCCACCTCTCTTTTTCGCGTAGGTGTCTCTGGTCTCCAGTTAGGGTCGCAGTTACCGGCACAAACAAATGGATTTATGCCACCATATGGACATACCGATACAAATGGACATTACCCATATCAAAATGGTTTTTTGCATCAACCAGGAATGCCATATCACCCTGCCTATCATCATTCGACGAGTATGCCTAATCTGCAGCACCCAACGCAAGAAGAGAGCAACTTGCATGCATCTGTTACAGCAGGTATGTCCAACTACTGGAGTACTCCCCCCTCTGGAGTAGGATCTCCAGTTTCACAACATAGAAATATCAGCCCTACATTGCAGTTTACAGGCAAAGAACCTGCACCATCAGAGAATCTAAAAAATCCGATAGTTTCGATGCCATCAGTGCTACCTGGAGCTATACCAGTTGCTCTGTCATCAGCAGAGAAACCAGTTAATACCCCTACAACTGCAGGGCCCTCTAATGCCGTTCAGCAGGATGTTGTTACTGCGAGTAAGGCAGAGGTGACACCTCCTGTAGGAGAGCCAGTTGCGGTAATGCAAAGCCCCCCAGGCAACCCATTGCCAAGGGAACAGCCTCAGCTTAATCATGATATTTCACCACGCCAAGAGCCTTTCCATCAGATACCAGTAACACGGCAGGTATCCCCAACTGTTGCCATGCAGACAACCCCTCCACCGAAAGGACTCCCACCGCCATCAAGAGGATACTCACCTACCACTAGGACTAATCGATACCCGGTGGGTCAAACTGTACCCACAGTACCAATGGTTGCGCCATCCTTTCCACCGGTAGCGCCACCAGTGATGCCAGATGGTGGTAATACGCATTTAGGGCATGATGAAGCTGCACTTGCTTACCACCATAGTCGAAGTTCCTCGATGCCGAACTTACCAGAATTTACTGGCCCATCTCCATCCCCAGCTGCACAAGTTGGACCACCCCCAACTGGAGGGTATTACGCAGGGCGTGCGTCGTCTGCGCGCTCGTCTCGTGACAGAACGCCATCTCCTGCTAAATTGGAGCCAGCAGTAAATACCCAAGAAGAGACGAATGCCAATGATGGCGAAATAATGGACTTGACAACAAGGAAACTGTATACTTGTGTGAACTGTTGTACCGGACAAGTACAACAGAAAACCTTAGAGGAAGTATACAAAAGAATTGAAATGTTTGAGCAACGATGGAAGGCAAAGGCTGTTTCGATATCAGTAAGGACAAGAATGGCAGAACTAGCACTTGGTAATTATTATTGATATAATGATTGATGTTGATGAATTTATAATTTTGTTTTTTGTGTGTTTCTACTCGCAGTATTGAGGTTAATAAATATATGTATACATATATTAGCTATATATATGTATATATATTAGCTATATATATGTATATATATTAGCTATATATATATGTATTAGCTATATATATGTATATATATTAGCTATATATATGTATATATACTAGCTATATATATGTAAATATATTAGCTATAAATATTTATACATTTATTTTGGAAGAGCTTTCAAAGATATATTTATTGAACAACTTGACAGAGGTGCAGAATTTCTAAAGGGCCAGCAACGGCGCATTCATGTAGGGACTGAAAGCCGCTTATTTAAAGACTTTCCATGTGTATATTTATACTGCAACTGTAAAAATGTACTCATTGGCGTGTGTAGCTCCCATGAGATGCAGCACGAATAAGATTTCAGCTACTACGTGAATGCGTCATTTGTTGCCTGATGTAGTCACTGTATTGATAGATTACACCAGAAAACGTTTAAGCCATTTTTCGGGATAAAGTTTTTGACGGGTTCGTCCAGATAACATGTGGTGCACTTTGTGTGCCTTTTTGTCTTCTTGCTGTTCTTAGCAGAGTTGTTTGATCAGTGAAAAAGTTCTTTTGATATTAAATTTAGTAACAAATCTGTTTCTTCGCAGCGTTTGACCTGACAGCCTAAAATAAGCTTGTAAAAGGATGGTGCCGTGAAATAGATTTAAAGTGCTGTCTAACCCAGAAAATTGCCTGTTACATGACATAATTTACCATGTAATTCATTAAAGAATTCACAAATTTTGTACCGTCTTGTTTTTCGCACATCAAGAATTCTTGGTTTCTTTGAAAGGGGAATCAGGAACGGATTCACATCCAGAATTGGGTGTTAATTAAGTGGGTGTAAATTTTGTGTCAATTTCTGATGTATGGGAAGTCAGGAAAGGGTTTTAGATGGAATTATTACTGACAAGGGTGTAAGTGACCGTTACCTGAATTTCACCCAACATATGTTGTTATAACGAGTGCAAAACCGTTGGCAATGCATGACATTACATATCTGCGTGAGAGCGACGTATTTTGACGGATGTTGTTTCGCTATTTAATTGGTAAGTGATTCCATTAGCTTTTTTTAATCCTTGTCTCAATACAAGGCAGGGTTGCCACTTCGAGGTATGGAGTTACTTTGAAACAACGGTAGAAATTGAAAGTAAACAGAAAAATAGGTGTAGTTACAGACAAAAAAATGAAAGAGTTACCAACTGACATGTCACTGGCTGTAAAATGTTCTAAGAGCAGTTTCTCGCCACCAATAACCGTACTAAAAGGACCTCCAAGTAGTTATGTTTGTGGTGAGATGTCAGTTTTGTCAACTGTTGCATTCTGGAGATATCAGTAGTGTTCAAGGAGCGGCAAGTATTAAAGGTTATTTAGTTTATAAAGGTCTGCGTAGAGATAATGTATCAGGACAAGAAAGGTTTGTTTAGATTATTAGAACAACCATGTTCTTTTGTCCGCCTGGCCATTCTGAAAACTGAAGTTTTTAGAGAAAAACATCCTGTGCTCTGTCAATGAGGAGATGATTGAAGCTAACAGACGTGCAAGTAGCATCTTGTACATACACTTGTGCATATATTATTTTAATCTCCTTTCCAACATATATACAATCTTGATGAGAGATCTTCGTTATTCACTTGAACTATTTAGAATTAAGTGGCAGCGTTTCGTTGCTGCTGCCAACTTCATCATGCCCTCACATTCCATTTTTGAACGTTAGAGGTCCACCTGCTGGTATTAATAATATGGTGATCGCAGGAATACTGTTGTGAGCATATGAGAGGTCGTAGGTCTCCCTTCTTGACATACTTCTTGACAGTTATCCTAACCTTAACAGTAGTGATAGTAGCAACTTCAGGGTCGACATTAACGCACAATGCAAACGCTTTAGTATGGATGTCATATCTTTCCAGTAGTATCTTGGTTCATCTGCTACGCCCCTTAGACGATATTAGGTCCGGACCACAAACACGCAAGGCAGGTGTTGTTTTGATTAGTATCAACATATTGGTCCCTGACTCTCAATTAAGGATACTTGAGCTTTCCTCTGTGGCCTGTATTAGTCTAATTACGTCTCTTACGATTGCAATTTTCTCATGCTGAAAAAGTTCATATGTGCCTAATTGGGTTTTACCTCTTAGATTATATACGAAGTAGAAGCGGTTCTGCTTTCTCGCGAAATGATGAAGTAAAGTCAGCCGGTGGTTGACAGTTTGTGCACAGCTGCGTTCACTGTGAGCCAATGAGGCCAATGGGCATTCCCTAAGATGTAATAGAAATTACACGCTTTTTAAAATAGGCTTTGAGATTAACGTAGACATATTTACGGATCGTGATGGCTGTAAAAGGATTTATAACATGGGAGCTCTGAATGATCTAAGATGCGGTATTGTTATTTCGGTGGCTTTTTCTCTTCCCCTTATTTCCAAACTCTGCCACATTTCTGTCTTGTTTGTCACTTTCTGTTTGCTGTTTGCCAGTAAAGGTGGAATAGGGTACCAGCGTGTTTGAAATATCACTTACAGCTCGAAAAAGCTGAGCTTATTAGCTTTCGTAAACTCACTGTATACCAGCTATCCTTTTCATTTTATTTATTGTTATTACCGCGTTTGAACTGTTAGGGGAACATACTATATTGTTTAGTTACCAGGATGAGAGGCTACAAATTGCCATCTGGCATCGTAAAGGGGAGTGAGGGGGTGGCAAGAAAAGGCGTTTGTGTTACTGCTTTCCAAGATCAGCATTCGTTGATGGTACGATTTTGGTGTTGTTACCCGGGTGGAACGGTTAGAGGTAGTATTGGTCACTGATGTGCATAATAAGCCCACTGATACACATCAGCAGGCCTCTCAATGCCATAAGATTATAAAACGTCATAAAAATTAATTTCTGAAATTTCGTCATAGAATGTCATAAAAATGGTCACATGTCATAAATAAACTCTAGACCTTCAACAACAAGGCTGAAATCCTGACTTTTTATGATTGTATTGACAATTTTCATGGTATTTATTCCAGAATGTTCAAGTGTTCAAATGACCAATGAATGACGTAAATTGTGTCATGAAATGTCATAATAACCACCGAAAAATTTCCTAAAATCTCCTAAAATTCAGCAAAATTTGTTATAACTACATAAAATATTGTTAAATTTAGAGTGGGAGGTCTGCATCAGTATCTTCACTATAGCTCATGTCATGCCACGTTCCCTTGGTCCTCCCATACGTCTATTGCGATAAGTTAAAAGAAGGTACATACTTGTGTTGTTGTGTTCGTATGTCAGTTGATGTCTCTAAGTTTTCATTGTTTCCATCAATCAGTTTTCGCTCTTTTCACTTGCTGCTCTTTGAAGCTGTGGTCATGGCGAAGGGCAGAAAGGATAGAATTTGTGATTGACAACACCACTAGATAGTTTTCGGGTAGTCTCGTCCCACGTCATAGCAGGAAGCCAGTCATCAAACATCTATGTAAATCCGCGTTCAAACTGCGAGTAACGAACGTTTGGATCTCCAGGATGACTTTAATCGCACACTGTTAATTTTCCCTCCGTTGACAAATTATGAATGCTCTTAGAATATTAATCTGTCAATAGGTATTGCATAAATTTAGAAAGGGCGTATCAGTGTGTTTGTTTAAGACGTTTTGACAGAGTATCCTTACCTATTTGAAAACAATTGAAATCGTGGGATATCCCAAAAATTGTTGAGCAAACCAGGGAAAGCTTCCCCAAACGTTTGTGTGATTTTTTTGTTGTGTTCCTTCCTCCATCTTTCCCGGGATATTGAGTGAATAGGGATATAATGAACTGCAATGTGTTGTGTTTGAAAACTGAGATGTGGAATCTTAAATCGTTCATGTGTTTGACCTAGGATTACTAGCTACGATAGCCAATAGGAGGATTTGGTACACAAATTGCCATGACCTATTGCTTATTGATTTTTTAATGTTTTTGCGAGTATTCTTGACAGAGGGGAATGTATATCTGAAGGGGTTGTGCAGTAGAAGTGGACTCCTGTCAATATTTTGATTTTCATAAAGTTGTGACGTCACACCATGGTTTTGGTGGTTTTACGTGCCGGTGATTTGTACGAAGGCACTAGAGTGGGGAAAAAATTGCAGAGAATCGTGATCATATATCAACGCCTTGATTTGATCTTGAGACCCGCACATGCTAGGCCTGTGTGCTACCACTTGACGTATGGTATACCGATGATTACACACTTCATTAGCCGCCACATTAGTTCCCAATCCTCCACCGGTGGCTTTGGTTATATTTCGTTTATTTTGTGGATGTATTATTCTTGGATGCCTTCACTGGCCAACTCATCTGTGTATTTAGTAGCCTAAGTTTTATGTAGTGACAAAGCCGTCCAACTCATATACATGGAAGGGGACTTTGTCTGACAGTTACAGAATAGCGTACAACATTCAAATTTCCATAACTGTGGCGAACTTTTTTCACTACAACTGAACATTTCTCTCGGCATTCCCTACCGTGCTTCGTTATTTTTGTAGATCTTCTAATCTTCTTTAACGATTTGAATTTCAGCTCTAGAAAATGCGAAGTATGATGATGCTGATAGGATACACAAGTCACTAATTGTGGATTATCCTGGCGAGGTAAGTACGGATATCGAGTATATTAGTAAAATTCTTAGTGTACTTCCGCAAGTTGCCGTTTACAAGCCGCAGACTAAGGATAAAATCATCCAAGTCCTTTCATGGCCTTTAAAAGCTGTTTTGAGCGCCAATACATAAGCTGCGTTTAATTGTATTTCCGATGCTCTTTGGTTCTTGAAAGAGTTCTTTTTAGAGTGTCTATGTAATACATAGTATAGGGAACGCGTAAAATGCTAGAAAGCTAGAGATGTACTTTCCTAGTAGGATTTTTTATTCGTAGATGTACTATTCTAGAATCAAATTAGGGTTAGGGGTTAGAGTACTAGTATCTACCCTCACAGAGGGATTCTAGGAAAGTACATATTGGCAAAAAATTTCTATAATTGTATAACTTGGCAATTCTAGCTTAGTATGTATCCTAAAATTCCAGTATTTTATTACGAACCCATGATATGGTAGATTCGATGAACAAGCACTCAACAACGGATACACGACAAAAACGTATTACGTTTGTAACGAAATTCCCTTTCGTTTCCTACCGAAGTTACTACCAATGGACAAAGGTTTGTATGATGTTGCCAGATTCGTCATGCGTCTCCCAGCGCAATTTTTGCGCAGTGCTTTCCACAGGTCGCACAAAATGGATTTACTGAGTGATGGTAGAAACTATATGGCGTACAAGTTTAAGTCTCCCTGTATAGATTGTTTGCATTTGTCGAGTGTGCGGCTTTGTCACAATAGCAAATAGAACATTTTTATAGCCACTACGGTTCGAAAATTGCCAAGCGGACGATTTGTGGCCCATTCCGGTAATACTGTGGTTTAATTCCTGTTTGCTGAAACACCCAAATAAGCACAGCAGTGTACCTTTGGATGTCGTAAGTTGTACGAATCTGTATATCAAGCCACGTGGCGTTTCCATAACTGACACAAGACATTGGAGTCCATCACTTACTCGGGTCTGTATAAGTTTGAATGTGAGAGTCACAGAGGATCTGCAAAGAATGAAATACTGTTTACCAGGGTTTATGGGCTGTTCAGGCCCGCCACTAAAATTGCCAAGGTGTGATGAGACCATCTAAGCGACATACCTTAAGCCCTATCTTTAGTTGTTAAGTAAACCTTAAGGAGTGATGGAGTTTTGTATGCATGTGTCGTTAGAAAAGTTGTTTTTTTGTGGTAAATGATTTAAAATTGTTGTTTTTTCTGATCATTGGTGCTACCGGACGCTGCGTAGCAAGGCGTCAGGTGTGAAAGAAGAAAGCTTTTCGTTCGTAACGTATTAGATAGGGAAGATTGTAATGCACGTGATGCCTACCACACAGAAAAGCTTAAAAGTTTATCAAGCTCAATACATTTTACCTTATCTGACCAAACCAAGTGAATGGCTCACCTTCCCATAAGCACACTAAGCTAAATTGTTTCTTCCTTTGTCTGATAGGTGAGTTCATGGATGGTTGGCATCAAAAAGCTGATCACATTAATGAGAGACCTTCCTTCAAGATAACAAACACTGGTGACGAGATAGCTTACCTTTTCAGGAATATATAAAATGATAGCTGACTTCTTTATTACGGTCAGTAGTAGGTGCATGAAAATATGCATTAGTTCCTTTTTAATTTATTCATGACAACGCGTGAACATTGCAACCTACAAGGTCGCATGCTAACCAGAACGCAGTTGTGAACGAAGATCAGCAGAAGTTATGAAGTTGGAAACCGTGTGCAAATCGGCGGTGGATAACATGACCTTGATATGATGATCAAATATGAAACCATCTTTGCCATGTGGATGCAAGAGTTGCTGGACAAAAGTTATAAAGGGAGAGCATGGCTAGGAAGAATTTTATTTTATTAATTATAGCTGAGACGGGCTGATTAACATTTGGATATGGTCGGATTTCGGTTGAAGTGCACCGGTCAGGTAGTGCAAGGAGCCATTTTGTAGTTGCCAATGAAACGAGAATTTACTACGGATAAGAATTTATGTAACTAAAATCTCAGTAAGTAGTTTGTAGTATTATAACGTAGGAATTCTTTATTGGATATTATCTTTATTTTATAGTCATGTCGAGGATGATAAGAACCTTATATTCTGACGCGTAATTATACAATGCGGAGGGAAAATGATGACGTCACAAATCAAAAGTTTTGGAAATAGGACAATTTGAATCCAGATACCTAAAGACAACCCTAGAATAGGCTGTTTTGCAAAATACGAGACCTGTAATGTATATAATTCTTAAACTAGAGGCGTTGCGAATTTAAAAAATCTCTGGTCAAAACTCTGTTGATTTTCCTTGGATCCCAACGTTAGGATCCAGCATCAAATAATAAAGTTTTGTTAGAGAAATTTTAAACTTTGAAACCTGACATCTCCGTGCTGGGAAAAGACAAGGCTCTCCATTTTGGCCATTGACGTTCTCACTAATAGGGCTATATGAATATTGAGTATTTTGTCCGTAACTCAAACATTTCAAGATCGTGACGTCACACTTTCCCTCCGCTTTATACTTCTTTGTGCTACAACTATGTACACGGTTGGTGTGGAGGAGCTGTCAGGAACCGTTGTTGCACTTTATTTAGAAGTCACGAAGGTTGGATGGTTATGCCGGACAAGCATAGATGCAAATCCCTGTTGTTTTGATCAACCCCGTTGACCATCGGTGTGATAAAAGGAATTGCTCATTTCTTAGGGGCCCAATGACCGCTGCCATAGGTGTTCGATTTTAGGACCACGTGCAAATGCGCCCGTTGTGTATCAGTACCAATGGTTTCGTCAACTGCCATTATGCATCTGTATCATTTACCGGGATTGCCGCAGTGTCATTGGCATCAGTATGTGAGATGTTTGCATTCTTGGTTGTACAAGTGACAAAGGCACCGTAGGCAATCTTGGTATCATGATTTGGGTTCTTATATCAATTTTCATTGGTAACACAGATAGTATCATCATTACCAAAAGAATTGGTATCTATTAAGATGCTTAGTTGCACGGAACCTACTTTCAGCATCAATACCAATAATGCTGGTATCATAAGAATAGGCAGTAACTTAATCGGGTGCATCAATATTGATAGCTGTTGTTTGTATATCACTTATAAACACTTGCCTATCATCATCATTAGCAGCAGCAGCAACAACAAGAACAACGTAAGGTCAGTGTCACTGATCTCTAAAAAACACTGGATCGAGCATCTTCATTTTGAAAGCGAGGTCAGTCGTTGGACGCCATTTCAGTCCCCATCACACAAAGCTTATAAGCAATGTTTCGCAACGTGGCGGACTTTCCCGTAGTATTTTTACTAATGGGGGCCAGTACTCGTACACATTGCCATTGAATTTATCTATGATAAACTGTGAACTATCCTACCATTTTTATCTGTTGAAATCAGAACTTCTTCTATATCTGAAGTACTCGAATTTGTCAGGTTCGACGCTTTAATTATTCGTGAACATGGCGTCGGTACAAAATTCGTTAGATTAAATGGAAAATCAGCAATTGTATATGCCATTTCGCCTTACGTAACCACAGAAACCATATTGGTTTGCCTATTATCGTCAGAAAGTGGAAAGCTGGCGCTCCTTCTTGTAGAGATAGCTACATGTTGTTTGAGCATTTTTTGCGGTTTCTGGCAGCCCTTGTCTTCTTCCTCTGCCAAACTTTCTTAGTCAGTGGCTCTCGTCCCTCTTCGATTACTTTGTAAACGTTAAGCGACCTCCCCCACCAGACGTATTACTGGATTAAAGTTAGTACGTGGTAATGGAACCAAGTAGATAAAAGACTACTAATCAAAACCCTACGTTGAATTAGAATCGAATATGTAATTTCCCAGCTTTAAGATAGTGGCATCTGGTTGATGTAATGCACAATCTAGACAAACAACGAATTGCGTTTTCCCAGTATTTCTATTACTAGTATATTTGAAGCGTTATGCATCCCTGATATGCTTTTGTCATTATCGGTGCAGTCCTTACAGTACCCTTATAAATCAAACGTAATAGGGATCTTCAGCTCACCACCCCCACGCCACCCCCCATTTTGATGACTACATAATATGTGATGCTCTTCTAGCGTTTTCCGTTGTATTTGTAAAAGTGAGAGATGTATATTTACCGTATATTTTTTCAGGACGTTTCCAGAGTAGTTATCTGTTCGTACGTAACACAGTCTTTATTCGACGGAAATCCGTCGTGGTCTTCTGGTAAAATAATTTGCTATTCTGTAGTGTATATAGAAAGGCTTTAATGTTACATTATTCGTTACACAGTTACCCTATTAAAAGGCCGTAGCAAGCGGGGTAAGACAATGATGTCTCCCACCACCACAATTATAAAAACGAGCTAACATTGCAGATACGTAGATTTGAGTCCGCATTAGGCTTTCTAGATATCGTTAGTCTTTTGAGAGCAAATGCTTTTTGAGGCAAAAGACTTAAGATTGCATTTGCATAAGCATTTTTCGATTATTCGTCTTCCTACCCCCCACCGGCACCCCATGTTTTACGTTTGGTGTGGTCCAGTGCTACATATGACAAACGAAGCATAAGAACCCTAGTCAGATTTAAAGCGTGACAGCAGCATGGCAGTATTCACACCGATCATGTAGGTGATCATTTCAACGTAAGAAAGGAAGTAAGAACATGACACCCATCGAAATCTGTGATGATTTGTAATAATGGAGGAAACTTTGAGATCCAACTCAGTACCTGTTGTGCAGCAGTATAGATATACCCCCCTATTCTGATGCAGTAAAGGCATGCTGTTAGGTTTTCACACGTGTGAGGGCTGGATGCATTAGGTACGAAAATCCACGTGAATTTATGCGGTATCCTGGAATCCGCAATCCAGTTGTTGAGAGTGAATAAGGTTTTGTTTAATTTGTATAGGTATTTGAAAGTCTTCGGTTTGTAATCCAGCAGTCTGTCCACTTCCTAATTTGACTCTTATATGGAGCATGTGGATAGAAGACTTCCCAATTAAGCACTAGTCTAGCTTGACATACCATATTTACAGCGTGACTGCGCAAGAAAGCATTTCAGCATGAAAAAGTGACGGCAGATGATCACCACTATCTAATTTTGTCAGAGGGCAGTTTACTCCAACCAATAAGTAGTTGTTTCATAGTAGATCCGTGGCAATTGCCATTTGTTTAGAGGCATGAAGTGGCCAATGAAAACTGAAATGTTCATAGTCTTATTAAGTGATTCGCTATCAAATCGTTATTCAGTTGCCAAGTTCTGACATCTGACATAGCGAAATAGATGAAATTGACTTAAACAAGTCCGCTGCTGTATGTCTGCGTCCGTCGTGAGTTGGCACTTTTCTGCTACTGCTGCCGTTTCTCTTTAGACATTTGAGCGGTATATGATTAGATAAGCTGCAAAAATAGAGTAGTAAAATGGGATGCCATAATTTCCTATTATTGCATTCCTCTTGTTTATTAAGATAGTCACAATTTGAGAACCGTAACTTGGGCAAAAATCGAGATACGCCATTTTAAGGTTTGAAAGCCTTGTTATTTGAACCCAGTTCATAAATTTACGAAGCGAGAAGAATTAACAGAGTTTACCTCGGACCACCTTTTTTGTATGTTATTTGCAAGATTCATGAAGGATATTGCAGATAAAAATATTAAATTTCTTTCCTCAGTTTTTACCCGTTACCCGAGTGTTTTAGCATAGTATTCACACTCCAATGAATGCAGAAGTTTTTGGGGTTTTCTGCACCTTCCTGATCGTAGAAAAGAAGTGTTTTGTCTAGTTATAAAAATATAATTAAATCTACTGTCTCTACTGTTAACAGTAATAAAGTGCTGAATTACTGCCCTTAGATTTGTGAATGTACTGTAGCTTGTCGAATTTGTGTTGGGATTGTATTTATTTGTTTAGAAAACAGAATAACCTGGTTGCAACGTAATCTTTCTCGTCCGTTTGTTTACTGCCTAAGCAACGGCAACCAAAGTGAACACGGGGGTGGGGAGGCGAGGATGGCTATAGGATGCCCAGTACCAGCCATAACATGTTACCGTACTTAACATCCTGGCGGCGGCAACTTTGTCAGTTTCGTTTCTCCAAATTGCAACGTGTAGTTTAATGCATGATTTCTGCCCTAGAGAGCTATTTAATACAGTCTGACTGGTCGAACGTGTTGCTGTACTTAACGTTCTCGCAGCGGCAAGTTTGTCAATTTTCGTTTCTCGCAATTGCAACAAGCAGTTTAATGTATGATTTCTGCCCGAGAGAACTATTTTTTGTACAATCAGACTGACCGAACAGTGCTGCTTGTTTAGTGCAGAGGTATATTTTCAAACTGTTTGTTGATGATACAAAACAATAAAGCTGCACGAAACAGCGAAAATATTTTAGTACTGACATGCTTCCGTATAACAGGTAAAGCTAGGTCTGCTTTTCACCTAGCCGTTCTCGAATCCATCTACATCAAAGCAAAAAAACCGTTGCTTGCAGACAAAAAGAATTTGTCTTTTCATTGGGCCTTTTCGGTTAACCATTCAGTTCTACAGACACCGGTTGCTCAAAACAACACCGATCTAGCAGTCAGACTTCTAAATGGCGACTTTCAAAACACAGTTTGGCATCAGTTCTATTGATTTCTTCTCAATCTCAATTCTGACTATTTTGCACTCTGGGGAGTGTCAGACGAAAAAAAAACTTTCGTACTAAAATGTTTTCTACGTTTCGTGCAATTTTAAATTATGTCTTCAAGTTATTTTGAATGTGTACAAAAATGAGAGCGTATCAGAAGTGCTTCACCCTCCTCATTCCCGACACGACCCTCAATTGTGACGGTTTTAATACATAAAACTAAAGGCCCAATGTTATTTTTCTGTTCAAAAAGTATTAGAAAATACATCGGTATGTTTAAGGAGTGAAATATCCAATCCTCGGATTTGTGGTGGGCAAAAAAACCCCAAAGTTTTACCCGCTTCACCCCTTGCATGTTATAACCCAGAGCTCATTCTCTAGATATGGTATTCTAAAGTAAACCTTACTGAATAGAATATACCTCCACCCCCACCCCCCACCCAACCTGCTCTCTGCTACTCGAACACTTAATGCAGCCTACTTAACCGAATGTTTTCAAGTAATGTTGATAATCCACCCCTAATCATGGGCTTTGTACATCCCAGGGCTCGATTCAAAGCCCCTTGTTTATTGCACTCTGCTCATAAATATTGACATTAGCTAACGTTCATCATAACAGCTGTATCTTTTCTTTCGGTTCCTCTCTCATATTCCTGACCATGCATGTTCCTTCCTTTGTATTTATTTGTACAGGTGTTTAAACCTGGACACATTCTGTGCAAAGTCTAGAGACAGTTTTGTTAAGAATACAGCGTTCAGCCTTAACCAAACGGCGTGTTGCTCTCTTGTTGAATACAATCTTACCGTTTCTCCAAGCATCTCACTTCTTTCAGCAGAGATATGACGACTTTCCTCGCAGGTTGTAATCACTGATCTCTATAAAAGACTGGATCGAGCTTCCCATTGTTTCCAACTACGAAAAAGTGTAGTAATGAGTACTGGCCCCCATTAATTAAGATAGCTCGGAAAAGTCCGCCATGTTGCGTAAAATTGTTTATAAGCTTTGTGTGATGGGGACTGAAATGGCGCACAACGACTGACCTCACTTTTAGACGGAAGATGCTCGACCCAGTGTTTTTTAGAGATCAGTGGTTGTAAGACACTTAGGGTAAGGCTTCAGAGGGGCGAACAGGCCGGTAAATCCATCAGGGAGACCATGCCAGCCCTATTTGCAAAAATTATTGCAGAATCTTTCCTTTGATGCCAGTGCATGTACTACCACGCTTCTCCTGGCCTGCAGAGAGATGCTGATCCAGTCACAGACATAGATCACAAGGGATTCCTACTTTATTACACATATGCACGAGCTTCTACCCTCTTTCTGAGCCAGATACCTTATTTTATTAATCGATTCATGAACCATGAAATCTGCTAGTTTGGTTCAGACTTTATATCACGTACAGTATGACATAATTTGGGAAGGGTACTCTTTTTCAATGTATCTCGTGGCTCTCGGTACTAGTCAAGCCCTGGATCGAAAATATGCCTACCCTGTTTATCAGCCATGGTCAGAAATAGGTCACCTTGTCAGTATGGGTCTGTGAGCGCCTTGGAATATATACTACTTGAAATTGCTATGTTTTCTGGAGCAATCACTGCGTCATCAAGCCTTCTAGTTTCATTTCTCTTCCAAGCATAGTAAAGAAAGTGGCGAAGAAAGTGATTAGAGATGAGAATCAATTGCATGTATTGCAACTCTTTCAATTATCCTGTTTTAACTGCTAGACACGTTAACACATGACAGATAACATTTAATTTACGGCGGAAGATTCATATAACTTCAATTACTAACTACATCTTTCGAAAATAAAAGTATCAGTTGTACTTCTTACACTTTATAGCACTTTGAGAGAAGATATACCTTTGCTTCGTTACAGGTGAAATTCTTGAAAGTAAAGATGAATTGTTTTAGGCCTCTCTTTGTACAAGAACGTACACCATGCAATTTTTATGAAGGCCACTGCACACGATCAGATTGTAACAACAGATTGTACATAACAGATTGTAATATGTGAATAGACTATACACGTCGTGATTAATTTTATTGGTGCAACTTGACCTTGAATAGGACAAGTTCTATTTTCCACAACAAACAAACAAACACACAAACCAGGCAATCAAAAGGAAGGATTTCACAATTGAAGTGAACGTAAAAAGAATTGGGGGAATCTAGGAAACGTGATTTCACCAGAAGTTGACCCTCGAGAGCTAAGAAAAGGCTTAAATTATACATCTACAGTTGTTAAAGAATGCCTATAGAATACTGGCAACATGTTAAACTCGAAGAGAGAACATAGAGCAGGCTAAAGGACCATTCAACAAGTATGTTCGTCCGGAGGAGGGGTGAAGGGTACAGGGAAGGCGAACAAAAAGGAACATTTTTTGTGGGGAGGGGGGTAGGAAGAAGAGAAGAACGTTCGTTTTCGTATTTTTCATTTTCATTTGTTATCTAAAAATAGTACGTCACATCTTGGATATGGCCACTACCAGGAAAGAAAAGGTCAACATTGATGTCTGCAAACATCTATTCACAACCAAAATACCTTTCTTGAAGTTGAAGTCTGTAGGTTTTTATGTTCATTAATGCGCATCCGTTTTTGCCCCACAACTTTTCATAACTATATCCCTTGTTTATTTGCGATGGTGATGAAACTATTACTCATTGCAACAATTATCAGTATGTGCCTGACTAGGAATGAAGTAAGTTATTCATCATTTTGATACCTACTTTGCTGACAAATTTGCTCTCCATCCGTGAATTCTTCATCCCTTTATTATGTTTGGTTCAATGATACAATTTTGCATCGATACTCTCGGCGTCCAGATCTTAGAGTACACTATCGAACAAATAGCAGCCAATTTCCCTTTCACGACTGCCAAAAACTCAATCCCTTCTTTCCTTGTAAAATGTTAGAATAATCAGCAGTGGAATAATTCTCAAATTCTTTCACTTGAGCACGAGATACATTTAGTAAATACAGTTTGTAAATTGGCCGAAGATGTCCTTTTGTATTTTTGACGAGGGGAGGGGGTTTGTAGTCAAGGTGAAACCGAACGATCGTAACGGCAGGGGTGTCTGGCTTAAACGAACATAGACGAACATGTGGTGAGGGTAAAAACGGTCGAAATTGAGTGAACGTACTGTTTGAACGGTCCCTAAAGCAAATTTTGACCTGTCCAACAAGGGCCTGACAATCATTTGATACGATGAATAATGAACTTTAGAATAGCAGTGAATGGCGAATAAGAATTCAATACCCTTATGGGTATTGGTGTGTCTTAACTAGCTGCCACTGGCAATACTTTATGGATTTCAAACCGTTTTCTATGTCTTAACGAAGATTACTTGGTAGCAACCGCCCCCTCGTCCTCCCATGTGTTTGTCACTGATTTCTGATCAAAACAACTCCAGGTAGAGCTGATGCTTTGGGTTTTGAAAGATTTGCACCGCGTGTTGTTCATAAATCGTTGCCTATAGAAAATACAGGCGTGTGCCGGTTTTCTATACGAGAGAAGCAAGAGAAACACAGCTTAAGGCCTTGGTGTTTCTTAACGTTTTGCCTCAACTGTTTCTTTAAAAAAACATATGAAAAGTGTTCTATATGCCTTGACGTAATTGGGCGTGTTTTGAATTAGGTCATCATGCACAGTCAAATTTAAACCTTTAAAACGGGAAATAAATTCTTAAAATATCAAATC
>JAAAKL020004973.1:0-20062 GCA_010016065.2 Carybdea cf. marsupialis auct. non (Linnaeus, 1758)
ATGAAATGGCACCGATGAAGCTAACAGCGAAACAGAAAATAAGGTTGCTGGTGGTGGTGAGAATTCGGGATCGACTACCCGGATTGTCGACTTTACTATTGCACTATATAGTGCAATGGTAAAGTCTTCGTTTTCGGAGTAGGAGATCCTGGGTTGGAACCGGGCCAGTGCCCCAGTGGGGCACTTGATGTTTAATACGTTCTATACTATGTAGTTCATGACTGCTTGTGTGTCTGCCTGAGTACTTATATATATATTTTTATATATACATATGTAGAGAGAAACGCTAAAGAAAAGCGAGGCGATTTCCTACTATGAGTTTCAGTTTTTTCACGATCTTTAGGCAAATTTGTAATAAAATGCTAGAATTTTAAGGTAAATACTAACCTAGAATTGCCAAGTTATACGATTATAGAAACTTTCTTGCAAAGATGTAGTTTCCTAGAATCCCTTGGTGAGAGTCGATACTAGTAACCTAACCGTAACCCTAATTCGATTCTAGAATAGTACATATATAGTACATATAAGTCTTTCTAGGGTTGTACATCTAGAAAGATACTAGGAAAGTACTTCTCTAGCTTTCTAATATTTTACCGGTCCCCGGATATGCGTTCCACTCTATTCAAAATTATATTTCTGACGATGTGAAACGCTTGATGACAGAGCGAGGGCCACATTTATTCTTCTTTAAGTTTAGAATGGAACCCCTTGCAGTTTCCCTTTTCTCTTTTGTGTGCGCAATAGAACAACCTATTTTAAGTTAGAATGATAGAATCGTTTCTATTAAAGGTTTATCGAGAACAACATACCTATTGCCCTACGCCTATGTTTTGTTACTCACCCTCAGTTTACGATCCTTTGAGTACCACGCCTTTGTCTTGAAGTCGCTTCGAAAACAGGACCTTGGTCACGTGGTAAGGTTAAAACTTACCAATTGAATACAAAAGTCGATTTAAAAACAATTATAACTTCTTAAGTACATAGTAAATAGACCTTGCACAGTAGTAACAATCCCACGCTGGTACCTATGTCTTTATTGCAATTGAAAGCGGCGAGTGAAAGGCTCTTACATCACAGTTATTCATTGAACAGAAATTGTGTGCCTATGCAATTAAAAGCAGTAAGCTCATGGTGCCTAAGCCTGGAGGTAGTGAAGTAAAACGTCACGTATTGACCCGTAATGACAGAAGATTCAATTTGTAGATAGACTCAACAGTTCGATTTATTTATTGCATAAGAAAGAAAGCCACCCATGCTTTCTCCTTCAGAACTGAACAAATATACCACAATATAATTATAAGATAATATGCAATATAAATTTCCATATTTGGGGCCTTTAGCCTTGTAATCATGCAGTCTTCTTACTCAGCCCTACTATTACGCAAGTCTTGTTGTTTATACCAATAATCTTAACCTTAATCGGTCCTAAAATCGTGCAAGCCTCCTTCTTAGCTTTATAATCATGTATATCTTCTTCCTCACCCCTATAATCAAGTAAGTCTATTTGCTCATCACTATAATCGTGCAAATCTTTTTGGACGACACAATAATCATGAGGTCGTCTTACACGGTGTGATCGATAATCATACCAGTCTTCTTGCTCATCACGATAATCGTGCAGATCTTTTTGGACGACACAATAATCATGATGTTGTCCTGCACGATGCGATGGATATTTATTAAAGTCTTTTTGCTCATCTGGGCAATCATGTAAATCTTCTGTCTTAGACGGATAGTGATGGGAGAATGATATGAATTATTTGGTAAGCAAGTACTTCTGGGAGGGTTATACAACTTTGGAAAACTGGGTAGAAACTTATAGGCTTGAGCACGGGGACAAAAACTGAACGCTGCGATGGTATTTGGCGTCTCGAAATTCATAGCTTATTTTAACTAATTTGAGATAACAATAGCCCTAAAAGTGGTGAAAGAATCCTCAAAGGTTTTTTCTTCAAAGTAAAGGACGTTATTGTAACATCTATTGTTGATCTCCCCATTCCCCTTGAAAAGAATAGGTCAAAAGGCAGATTCCCTTGTGATTGGCAAGTTGGCCTTGCACACTATAAGATATCTTCTGTTGTTACTATTTGCAAATGCCTACACTCGTTTGTATTAACAATTGCTAAGTAAAACAAGTGAGGCCGTATTAAACAATCCATAAACAATTTTGGGGGCGTTTTTGTATATCGAATTATGTGTTGACTCTCGATTGCTATCGACGTCATCAGTTCTTAGATGAACACTTGACCGATTTTTAATGTCAAATGACACCTTTAAATATTGTGTCGATTCAAAGATATTAAATTATTACGTAGAGAAGGTTTATTCAGTCATTTAATTATTATTAGTAGCAGTAGTATTATCGTTATTATTCTGCCTCAGGCTTTCTACTTTGGCGTGCCCGTCAGCCTCAACTCTTTTTGAAATTTCTTCGCACTTCATCGCAAATACGAATGGATACCAATCAGGTCTTGTCAAGTTATTCATAGTCTAGACTGTTTACTTCACATGGTACTAATTGGAATTCAATCTCTGGAAAATCTGTCATTTGTTAGTATCATAATCCACATAATGTTCGATAAACTAAATATACCTTATTAACGAAATTTGATATTCTTCTATCAATCTTTTAACAAAGCTTTGTATAATCACGATGCTTGAGTAGGGGAAGAGGGGCGGGGCGAGAAAGGAAGTAACGGGCCATTAAAAAGAAGTATCATTAGCAACAGCGCCTTGGTGAGGCTGTTTTGAGGGACAATTTACCTTTTTTGGAGGTGCAAAGTTAGTATGAAAGCCCAAACCCATCCAAATAGACTAGGGGATTAATTTTTTCTCATTTGATTAATAGGGGTCGTAATAAGTGGAACTTGATTTTTTCAACAGTCGATAAACTGGGATTGGATTGGTTTTTAACGTTTGAAAAAACTCAAGATTAGCACTTTATGATCAGATACTTTTCTCGAAAGACATCTTCGATGTCCCAAAAGTACAAAAAATACCGTTTTTGCTTTTTCTATTTTCTTAGTGTGAAAGTACAAGCTGATAGATCTAAAATACCTATAAACGGATGGTCATTGTGATAGAGGGGAAAATAGAGAAGTTGAGATGTGTATGTGTGTTGAGGGGACAGGGGTGGAGGAGCAAGTACTGCAAGTAAGGAAAAAACAACATATTTAATCATAAATTGATTAAAGGATTCTCACCAGTCGTTACTCGATAACTGTTTCGTATCATGTGGGTATTAACCGACCCCCAGGGTCCAATGATCTTATTCATTGCGTAATTAGGCACTTTGAAGTCCTGTGATCGCCAAGATGCTGGCATATATAAGTTTGAGAAGGAACACCAACATCGTAGTGTTTTGTGTAAATTATGGCAGACACACAATTGTTTTACTTATTCGTTGTTATGATACAAATTGCACAGTATGAAAAATTACATTGATGCACTGTAAGATGGAAGAATGTGCGAAATTTGCAATATGCCTCAAAACAACAGTGGCAATTTGACATTACTTTTACGATGCATAACAGAAATTCTGAAGGTGACAAAACTAAAGTGGAAAACACCGATTGCTTTGTGTTAATAGTTGGAAAACGAAAACAATCTCAAGATTAAAAGTGACGGATGAGACTGTTGATTTTCCATGGTTGGTTGCCAATGTCTAGTACTAGACGGTTTTTTGTTAAATCAGATCATGTCTATGATTACGGAATAACTGAACATTGTAGGGCGAATAAGGGCTGATGTTGATAAGAAGAAATCATTTACTGCTAACGTTGTCTACTGCAGAGATAGCTTGTAGGATTGCAACTGTGGGTTATTATTTTGCGGACACGTTGGACAGGTATCACTTCCATCGTGTTTTTCCCTTAGCTGCAATCAGTCGAGCATTTTAATAGGCAAATTCTCCTCCATTTTTCGTTTTTGACTTAAATCAAATTCACAAATATGTGCTTTAAACTTCGTGTATTTTTTGTTTAGGTGCAAAAATAATCTGACCTTTATAATAGTCTTTCTTTAATCTCGACCGTGTTAGATTTTAGAGTTGCAATTTTTTTACAATATTTCGTATTGCACTTCAGCCAGTTTAAAATCGTTTGCTTGAATAGATACCTTTTCACACAGTTGTGCTACTACTTCGTTTTTGTCTTCTGTACATAGCTATAAAAGCTGTAGATACTTGCCAACACTTGTCCGCGAATTCTTACATGAATATAAGAATTTATAAATTTACAGGCACGTAAACAATCCCGTTATGTAAGGAATTGTCTAAAAAGGAAGACTTCACCATTGTAAACAATGTATATAGCAGTTGCCAGCTAAAACTAGAATAAGCATTACATATTAGCTGGTAAAACCTTGATTTGAATACCCATGTTTTACATGACATCATAGCTTTAAGTTTATAATACACTTCCAGTCCAAATCACTTCTTTTATTCATTTATTGTGTTTTGTTTATCTTTCATAGTACAGCTTATGTTACAGACACAGTTCTTGCTCTTAATCAGCACTACTATTACACCATTATCTTTGCATTTATAATTATATTGTAAGTTCAGATGAGAAATAAACCAGGAAATGACATGTGGATTAAGAGATATTCTATATTCTTAGCTTTCGATGTTAGCTGGCATCATCAACGGAGAAAATTGATAATTTTACCAGCAATAGCTGCAAATACAGCAATATTTTACGAGTATCAAGAATCGATACTCTAGATACAAAAGTGTCTAAATGGAATCATTAACAAGCCAACAGTACGAAAATTTCAGTCACAAGCAAAGAAGTAAAGCATGAGAAGAGAGCGTCATTTCTGAACAGGTGGTAAATGCACCGACACAATAAAGAATGCTATACCAAGAGGGCATAGTACTATTTCCAGTACGCACGAAGAAGTTAGAAATAGACAAAATATAGTCTGTCTTGTCTGAAATATAGTTTCCTTTTGAAGAATCCATCAGCTCTAGGTTAGAAGAATAATGAGGCAAGAGGGCAAAATCTTCGATGAAGACATTGTGTCCAGTGGCCTGGCTATGCTCGAATACAGCAGATTAAAACGGGCTACTGAGGCGTTTTAACTGTTAAGGCAGAGATTCGCAGATGATCGCAGGTACGATTATGGAGATGGCGTTGTGTCCACCGTACAGAAGACTTTTACAGATTTGACAGGTAAATCTGTATTCGGTACTCGATCTAAGAACATGTAGGACTATACTCATTAGTGTTGACGTTGGTAAATTCATCGAAATATTTGGAAATCTTTTGTAAAATTACCAGGGTGGAGATTTTAAATTATATCAGAGAAATAGGAAATATATCGCCAATGGTACAAAGAAACTGGGTAATACTTAACAACCGAGGATGGATGCAATATATCCGACGGAGGTCGTGAAAAGTCAAAGCATTAGCCCATTCATTTTCATATCTATCAAACCCAATATTACTGAGAAAGTTCGGAAATGCCCATGAATGTTTATCAGTTGCCCCTTACCATCGTTTGATCCGGGTATGAGACTAGTTATTTACCGTCAATACCCCGCCGGTAGAAAGAACATTGTCAGAGGCATTGTTTTTGTGGGTGTAGTTTTTATTTCTTTGACTTTATCAACTCAATGTTCTTCCTTTTTTCTTGCGTTCTGTCAACCGAGTTGAAATGTTTAGACCAAATTATTAATTAAAATAGCTTAATCAGATTCTGTTTATCGATTTTACTCTTTTGTGTTTTCTAATCACAACTTGGTTAAAATTCGCGCAAGCACCTTGCAACCCTGACCCGAAGTATATTTACATGCCATGGCAGGTTATCTTTTTGGTCTATTTGATCCAACAGTCGCTCCTTCAAATAGAGTTCTATTCAGCATTTACTGCTGGGTTTAAAAATGAAGGTGGTCCTACATAATCAGTCATCATAAAGTACACTTAAGGTTATTAGCGGTTTCCTACCCTGCCCTGGCAATCTTCTGTAACAAGTACATCATTGTGTAAATTAACACTAAAGATTACGCATGTTTCAAGATTTTCGAAATAATTCTCATGTCGTAACAAAAAACGTAGAAGATTTAAAGTGCAGTTAAAATTTTTATTTGGTCTCCAATTTTTCTGAATTTATTTCAATTGGAGAACACCCGTTCATAAAGTCAAAGATATTTACATCGTTTCTGTCAGTGGCACATGTTGCATGTTTTTGCATATCTTACACACCCGCACTTTAAGTGGAAAGCACTACTAAGGAACCGAAACTATCCGATTTCATTAATTTTTTTCTATTATTACATATATATATGACCGTGTTGAGGACTTGATGGTGGAGTGGAATGGAACAGATTTCAACTAAGACATGTTCGCTGTTCTGAAGGCGTACGTGTTTTCCGCATTCTTTACTTAAAGTGATTCTTTACCTTGATCACAGAAGAGAATCAATAAATGATGATACTCAAAACAGTGACTAGAACAGGAACCGAAACTAACCTTTTCTTGAGTCAGTTTTCAAGCCAGTTCTAAAGTTGTAAGAGGTACTGGAGAAGTTGGAAAGCGTCGTAGTTAAAATGTGGCGTAATTCGTTTCCCATTCTTTGCAACAGTACCAATTAGAGTAGTTGACAATTTGCAGCATGTACTGTGATACCAAACGTGTTTTACTTTCCACTAACACAACTTATAGAATATGCCTGCATAGTGCACCGATTTGGTGACATCTATCTTTGGGCAAAGCTGGCGTCCTCCTGTCAAGAGGGTCGTACATATTGTAGCATGGAACAGGAGTAAGCACAGATACGGCGTTTAGATCGTAATTTTCAAATTGCCTTACCCCACATACAAACTCTAGTTGGTCTTAAAAAGTTTGTCCGATCCACCATCTATGGCAATGAAGACAAGTGGGGTCACGTCCGCGTTTGCCGTCGCTGCTGCGTGTTGAACTCTCAGCCGTACAAGAGTTTCAAATTCATCTGAATGAGTTGCGGCACAACTTTTTCATGCTCTTCACTTCTAATTGAAATGAATGTGGGACCCGTAGCAAGACTGGCTGTACCACTGACTTGCTGTACCACGGACTTGCTGTACCTCGGACTTGCTGTACCACGGATTTGCTGTACCACTGACGTGCTATACCACTGACTTGCTGTACTACTGACTTGCTGCACCACTCACTTTCTTTATCACTGACTTGCTGGAGAAGTACTAACTTGGCATTCACGTTTTCAAGTAGTTGTGCTATTCTCGCGAAGAAGGCCTCAAACAGGATCTTCCAAATACTTATTTTCCGTAGTTTGCAATTACTCAGAATATGACATTAAATAGGAAAGAGGCACGAGTGATACCGTGTTCAATTCTCGTAATCTATCAGTATTTTCCTTCAATGTTACTGTTCACGTTATTGCTTGGTTACTTTATTAAGTGTTAAACAGGTTGCATCAGTACTTTCGAATGCGAATATACGATTCCTTTACTTTTAGCGTTTTGACAGCACCTGAAAAGTTGTTTACCTGTAACGTGTCTATATTGATTGTTCTTCTTGTATTTAACTTTCAGAGAAACAACGGCGATGGAGCGACAATTTTGTCCTAATTGCGGCAATAAGACATTACTTAAAGTTGCCGTGACGGCATCGGCTGATGGTACCATCCAATATCACTACCCAAGAAAGCGACCATTCAATATCCGAGGAACAAAGGTGATTTTTTTTTTATTTTAATGGTGAAATTTCGTTGTTTCTTATGATGTTTCTGTGAGAGCAATATTTTACCCAAGAGAATAATTGGATGTGGCCTTACTTGGTCTGCTGCTAAGTGAGATCATCATTTTGCATTGTTTTAACAATCCCAAATTGAATGTGAAATGTCCATTCGTTCACCAACATCTTATCAGATGTCATGTAAGGGTTAGGCTCATGGTACAGTGAGTCAATTCTTGCTATGGTTGGACAGGTGGAAAGACCGATGTTGTATTGTGTGGTATTTAGGCTTTGTAAAGCAAAGACTTCAATATAGGCATTTAAGTGTCTAACCCTGAGATGCCCAAGCTTGGTGCCGACAGAGATTATGAAGTTCATGATATCTGGTGCCGAACGTCACTGACCATCCTGGGCCCTTAGGAGCGGCTTAAATTTTTTTTTTTTGTATTATTGGAACTGCTCTTTATTCAACCTTGTCGATGATGCGAAGCACTGATAGCAATCTTCAGATGTTACGTATGTATAACTATATTCATCACGCTCAAGAGCAGGAATGATAATTTCGATGATATAGTGTGCGCTCGTCTTTATGGAGCTATATGATTGCCGCTTAGACAGGAATATAGCAAGTGTTCTTATGGTATATAAGTGTGCATTTAAAAGAAATTGCTCAGAACATTTTCTTTCTTACTGGAACATTCAACAACAATAGCCAACACAAACAGGTTTTCACCAACATAAGTGATTCGTCACACTCACGTCTCACTCACGTAGATGTTAGTTGTAACACCGTGTTAAAATGCTATACTTTCCATTAAACCTTCCGTGACGATTACTGTGTCTGGCGAGAACGTTTAACAAAATGAATCCGTCACTCAACCCAGTTTAGTATCTATTTTTATACGGTTTTATACCTTGAAAACCAAGTGGAGAGATCATTGTTAAGGAATGTAAGTGAGAAGCATGTACAATTTTGTATAGATAATAAAATTTGAGCCTGTTATGGGCCCTTAGGGACCCAGATTGAGTATATGAAAGTTAACAAGAAGAGTCCACCTAACGAAAAAAACCCCGCTTGTACAAAGGTGAACTGGATTTTCATACTTTATTCATCGTCATATTTTAGTGAGTAATGAAATTGAGGACGTTTGTCAATGCTTGCAGCCAGGACGTTTGCTAGGCTACCAAGTGAGATCCAGAGCTGTAACATTGGCCCTTACGTTGAGTGAACGAGTAGAGGGAGGTGTTTTGACGGTCAGCTTCTCTCAGGACCCAACTTAGCGAAGCCCTTAGAACCACTACTGATATTAATAAAGCTGAAATGACCTGTTTTGTAGACATGGATTATTTGTGGCCGGAGCTTTCTGCTTCCTTTTTAACCGCCAAGACATACCATACCATACCATGTGAAGTTGTTCGACGCTCATTACTGAGTAATTAGGTACAAGTATTTATATGACATCTTTACTGGAAAATGCACGAGAGGTTAATGCGTTATGGAATCTTACTTTTGTGTTTAGGAATCGTAAACTTATGACGTGTTAAAAACTGCTGATTTTGAGACCTCCCCCCCTCGCCTTGTTTTAAGGCAGTGGAGCTCCCCCATCGTATCGACATCTTAAGTGAATATCCCGTAGGAGTTCTTATTGTGCTATTTTCTCGTTTCATTGCCAGTTTGCACTTCCGTTGCCGAAAGGTGGTCGCCATTACGATGGACCCCTTGTTGTGGAAGACCAGAGGCTTTCGCGAAATCGATTGCCAAAGAAAAAGGATATGGCAAATGCCTTAGATCCAGATTTCGTTGCTCGATCATCGCCATTCGTCTCCAAAGATGTTACAAGTAGGGCATTTAATCATGGTTATCACGTAAGACAAAGAGATTGGCGAAATCCGAATGAAGCTAAGAAGAAGACTTCCAAGAAGAAAAAGTGATGATGATAATAAATGTTTGGTCCTGGTAATATTCCCTGTAATGGTGATACGACGAAAATTCTTATTACTTGAAAAAGCCCGACAACATTTGTAATTCGATGATAAGCGCTTTTATATAACGGAAAAGAGCATTCACAGAACTGTTATCCCTTGAAGCTGTCATGCGTAAATTCTTGCTTTTCTATCTTCTTGGTTTTCGGGTTTGCGTACTCAAAGTTCTGTAAAAAATGTCTAATTTTGAGCAGGAAGCGTACCAGTAGAGCTTGAACATGCACCATAGAGAAAGGACTGGGAACATCCCTTTCTCTATGACGTACACCTACTCTCTTGTAGCCTTATATTTATTTGTCGGAACTCTAACTCTAGGGTTGTTCATTAATGTTAGGAATCTTAATTGGTAGGGGTGAAGTCACACGAAAGTCCAGTAATTTTAGTCGGAGAAAAGACTACAAAACCACGAGGTGCAACAAGTAATGACTAAAAATATAGCAAGGAAACTTTCCGAAAATATATGAATGATAAGAACTTAGTTGTTGCTATTAATCGAAGTGTCTGACTTTATATATACGGATGACATTATTCAGTAGTCGAAACTTGATATGGACAAAGGGAGAGACACAACATCGCTGGAGAAGGAGAGCTGTATTTTTAAGTGATCATAATGCAAAAGTTGCATTGCTTTTGTGGTATCTGTAGTTAAAGTCTGTCCCCTGAAAATCTTGACGGAATAATGTTTGTCGGAGGGAAGTGGCAAGGGCAAGTGCCCAGGGAAGACAGTATACAAAAAATCGTTCTAATGGTGTCATGAAAGCAAAAGTCGCCAGAGTGGAATCGAAAAATAAGAAAAGGGATTTTATTCAGAAGAGCTAATCGCAATTGCGAGTACCTGACTGGTGTTATGTTTGTGCACCTGTTAAAACTACATAAATTTTGCAGCAAGGGTCAGTGAAAAGTAACTGATTTTGTCTACCAAGTGAACGATTTTTGCACTGATATAAACTGATTTCAAAACAATCAAAGGAATCGCAGACCCGGACTTGGTTGTAATACCGAAGCAGTCGTGACAGGCAGGCGTATACATCATAGCAAGTGCCCTATGATTAACCATGTGCTAACCGATAGTGATCTCATTCCTTAATAGTGTTTTTGATTTTTGAAAAATGATGTGGTCGACGTTAGTAAATAAATTATGGAGTAATTTAATTTCTATACTATTAAACTTTAAATAACAAGGTGATTACGCAATAAGTGAACATATTATGTTATCACAACCTTCCGTCTGTTTTCTGAAAATAACGTAGCTAACATTTGATATGCAGAATGAAAATTTAGATGAAAAATCGCAAACCTGATATTTGTAAAGCGTCGTTATGTCTTCATGACAAGTGAAAGCGCGGGCAGTGCCATTATTGAAGCGTTTCTGAGACGAAGAAAACACACCTTTTACTCTTCAGAAACAAGACTCTTTGCAAATCTCTACTTACACTGAAATACACTCATTTACATCTTTCTGTACCCAAGCGAAACATACATTTTAAATTCATTCTATCAAATGGCTAAATCTATTGACTATTTACAGCTTTGTAGGGCTATATCAGTTTAACCTTCTTCAAGCAAATGTTGGTGATGAAAGAACCAAATTTCTGGCTCTCGTTAAGTTGTCCGCACCAGACTTGTCAGGCGGACCTATCCCTGATAGATCCCGCCACATTTTATTGCTTCTATTAAAAGTGTAGTACCTTTAACTGTAATTGTGCGAAACTGCCTCAGCATAATTACGATATGGTCTTGCCCATAAACATCGTGTGAAGATGACGCTTTTCTCATCTTCTGAGAAGTATTCCTTTTAGTTAATCAAGGTAATACAATCTTGAGAACACGAAGCATTGGAACAACAATTTGGAATTGTCACGTGTTCGTCGTAAATGAACACCTCTACTTCACTGCTCGACTAATGATTATCATAATTTCATGATAATATTCTAAACTGTGCTTGCATGCTCACATTTGTGGCTATGAAAGTCGAGTTACATTTGTTTACACGTATCATTGACTAACCGACAAATTCCGACTGAAACATCATAAATTTATTTTCCTCTTACGGTGCAAGGTGATGTGCAGGGCATCCATTGTCGTTTATTCTGATTGCTCATAGCAAAACCCACTTTAAACTATTTCTATCCACCATTTTTTATCCACACATTCTCCAGGGATTCTTCATGAGGATCACGTGAACATGTTCACAAACTGCCTCGATTACTTCGAGCTTTGATTGATTTCAACATTTTGACCCCTTGCATAGCAAGAACATTTCATTCCCAGATGTCAGGGTTTGAAAACAGTGATGCCATTGACAAATTTAAGTCTCCTTACTGACTTTTACTGCTGTCTGTGTCGACAGGATGAAAACTCGACGACTGACTATTGTCACTGCATGATCTTGACCTGCTACTCTCCGTAAGTCTGGCACTCGATGATGTCGATAGTCCTTCGATGGGGCTCGATCGAGCAGAGTCGTCATTAGTCCTACCACGATGCAGTCTACGCGTATAGTATTTTACTGCCTCCAGAATTTCTCGCCCTCGATTTGTTAGAAATTGAAATTCTGCTTCTCCTGTCTGACTCGTTCTAAAATTAGGAATAAGAATCAAATTTACACTTCTATAGATCAAATACAAAATATAAACATTTGACACAAGTTGCAGTTTATCAAAACTGACATCATTTATGTCATGTCATGATTCTAGGAGAGCCATTTATGACAAGGTGGGCTACACCCCATAGTAGATCGCGAAGTTATAGTTTAAGCTGTTTTGTTAAAAATAAAAATCTGATTTTAATCATAGATGTCAAAATAACCTAAAGAAGTCTGCCTACATAGATACATAAGTTCAGCAATAAACAGAATATGTTAAAAAAGCAACTGGGAACAAAATATGTTGTAGGTCTACTTTGACTATAACAAATGTAACTTTTTAGTATCCAAAAGATTAGATTTATATAAACAATGCTTTTCCTTCAAATCGTATTTCGTGAGCTGCGGGATATGCTTAAATGTGCTGAACCTTTCATGCAGTTGTTTGGCTCGCACAAACCCAAGGGCAGAAGAAAGGGTGGGGAAGCTGTTGACTGTTGTCTTTAATCTGGTTCACTTTAATTATAGCAACGTAGAGATATGAGCTTGAGCTGTGCTGTTATATTCAATGAAAAAAGAACATCCTAACATGGTGATAACGAGGAGATTAGGAAGCTGATAGAAGCTGTCTGTCAGTAACAATTTCAACCAGATGAATGTTATCTCTGACGTACATACAAGAACAAAGAGTCGTCTCCAATCAACAAAACAACAGTCAACCGCAGAAAAAACACTTAAGGACCCATACAGTGTTGAGGTCACGCACTACACCTATTCTGTAGTGGCAACGCAGACGTAAGTACGGAAACGGGCCATAGAAGTGCACACAAACGACAGCAGAAACTTTGAAGTCCTATTGTCTACCAATAAACAATAACTTAGCATGATGCCTTGATTTCCAAATGTTCTTTCAGCAGCACGTACTTAAACTGATAACAACTGTCATGTCTTCCTTAGCGCACTGAACAGGCTACTGTAATTTCTTTCCTTTTCAAGCAAGCAAATGGTTATCAGTATCCGATCCGGTTTACGATATCTAAAGTACCGTTGCATTTACATGGCAACACCTCAAGCTAAACCTTATATCAGCAAATGGTGGTTATATCCACTACAACGAGGCTAAAAAGTCACTTGGCATCTGAGAGGACAAGTCAGTCCCCCAGTGAGGCTGGGGGTATTGGAGACAGGACCCCTACTGACAAATGTCTGCAACCAAGTGATCAGATAGTAGATATATTGCAGGTTTAGTGCGAACGTTCCCAACCGAATTGGCTGGGTAAGTCTGACTGAACTTGCTTTTAGTAGATTATTTTTGCCTAAGTAGTGGTAAAGTGCATACACTTTAAACCCATAAGCCATCCTTGCAAGTGAAGCGTAAGGGAATTGCGCGACTGGATACACCTTTTTAACAAGCGAGTTCTACCTACCATTCAAACTACATAACCATTTCTTCATATGATTGTATTTACATATGACGAAGATATTCCTCATAACATTGTTTTAACTATACTGTAGGAATCTACCGCCCTTGCTCTCTCTTTCTCTTTGTAATAACAAGAAGTATGAAAACCCAATAAGTTTCAAATTTTTGTTTCAAATAATTGGGAAAATTCTAGACTTTTCTTTTCTGAATCTTTACTAAGCAGGATAATGCAGCGTCATGGAAAATGCTAAGATAAAAACTGTCACACCTATAGTATCTTGTTTGTATCAAACAAATTTGATGACTGACAGTTACAAATGGCCTATCTATTTTGTACAATTAGGTCCAATGTACACCATCAATTGAAAACGGCAATGATCGGCAATTCTGACGGTGTGGAATAGATTTTCTATTTATCATCAAGAATGCCTAGTAAAAGCTTTCTAATGAACTTCATCGACGAAGTTTTTAAGTTTTGGCAATGTACTTTTCGAAGGGATGATTCATTGTCTGTGTTTACTATTCTCTACCCCAGTGTAGCATTTGGTTTCAATTCAATTGTCGTCAGTAGAGGGTCCTGCCATTAAAGGCAACAATATTAACTTCATGTTCAAGACAATTACTAAAGAAAGTGTACTTACTTTGCAAGGTTAATGATAAATATTTTTTCACTATTATGCAACTGACATAATCTTTGAAGTCGAAAACGTGGAATATGGTCAAAGTCCCACTGAGCAATGGATGTTTTGCCTGATTTCCCATCAGGTCGAAAGAGTTCGAGATATTGCGATGTTATACCTAAGAAATAATCTCCAGCTAAGCTTAAGCGTTCTGAATCCTCGGTTCCGACAACTGTCACTGAGTATGAATCTAAAAAACAAATCAGTGACATATTAGAAAGAGCTCGGTGCAACTTTAGAGCATCACATAAATAGTAAAATATAAACGTGTCTGCTTTCTGCAAACTGGCAAATAAGACAGTAGAGCTTCAGCTTGTGGTAGTATTTACAAACATCAAAAAACTTCTAGAGGACAATCTATTAACGATTGTAAAAATAACAATAAGATATATCTTGATATTATGTGTCTCAAATTTAGTTAGTCTATGTTACCATGGGGGGTAAAGCCTTCTGTTGCCTTGGGAAGAAACGGAATCAAATTAGCAACATACAGAATGCAGATATTGTGAGGCTATTCTAGTCAGCAAGAGGCATTCCTATATTTTTTGTAGCGGGCCCATTAGTATCAAATATCGTATGGTCAATAACTTGTAGCCATGTAGATGAGATGGTTGAAAACGCCATAAATATCTTTAACTATGGACTAGTCTGCAACAACTTCCTTTTAAATTTTAAAGATAGCGCAATCACGACGGAAAACATTTTCAGTCAAGATTCTGTCCGATGCGATCGGAATACCAAAAAGGAGTAGTTTAAAATGGTAAGCATGAGAACTTGAAATTGACTCATAATCCTTACTTATTGAGCATTTCTTAAAGTTGTCAGGTTTGCCTAATCTATGATCTGACCGTAGGATGACTTGGTATTCTAAATATGCCAATAGACAAGTACAAACACTTCTGCGACGAAAGAACTGATCCCCTTTCGTGCTGTTTTATGCTAGTGGATATCTTTGTACACTAGACGCAGTACCTGCAGTAGGACACCGATCAAGTCGACATGAAGTCTTTCCTTCCTTGAATTTATGTTTCATGGATATTGTTGTTTATATTAAAAGGTATAGAGCCTGTGATTGAACCGGATGCAAAGACACTAGAGCACTGAAAAGAAACTCCGGAGGGCAACATTTCTGAAAACTACAATTCGATCAGGATTTCCTTTCAGCAAGAGCCGATATGGATTGAGATAAACAACTTCAGAACACCCTCGGGCTGGAGACGAGGTAAGTTTAGACAAGAGCCCGTGTAAGCCGGATGATCTCTTTTGTCAGTAGACACCTTATGTCTCTCGAAGGGACAGGGTTCTTTAATGAGTTTTACTCTGAATGAAACATTAACTTACCCTCGACAGATGTTCCGCTGACGGCTGGAAGAACTTTGGAAACTGGAAATACTAATTTGCGTATTAAGCGGGTCCATTCTTTCAGATCAGTGTCATTATCGGTTGCTAGGAATAATGCAGTGTCCTGAAAAATGAGTTTAAACACGTGACTGTGTGTAGATGACGATGCAGGGACCTCAATGTCCTTCAGCGTATGCAATGTTATTATTGTTTTATGATTTCCTTTAATACAAGCATCCTCGTTCTTGTGGTATTCTAACCGTGCCTGTCCTTGATGAGATTTCCGTCGAAGAATAAACCACTTTCTTCGCCATGCCTGACAAAAATAGATAATGCAAGTTATATTTCAGTCTAAGAATATTTTCATGGACGAGGAGGGCGTGAGAGTAATTTTAAGATCAACCAGCATTGTAACTAGATTAGAATGATTTTTGTGAAAGCAAGAAAACCATATTACCGAGATCCATGGGTTAAAATTACAAAGATACTCGCACTGGACATAAATTAAGTAAAGCGTGCAACAAAATCAAAGAAGGAGTTCGCCGAGTTAGTGCAGGAACGCATTGGCACGCCTCCATGATGGCACAGTACATTGATGGAGGATCTCGTAGGAACAAGAGGAATTTGGTGTGCTCGGTAGCACTAAATTGTGAGATAGGACTTTAGTGAAAAAAGATCCCAAAACTCACTTTAATATTTCGTGCTGTTGCTGATGATTAGAGTTAACGGTTTTGAATAGTGACATGACTTTTAGAAAGTGTATTGGCGTTTGTAAGGAATAATCTAATCCACTCAGGAAGCTCTTTGAAAAATACGATTCATGCCATTACTCCGTAGTACTTGCGTCATAATCCAGCTAGACTTTTGTTTTTAGGCCAATTACAGCATTACCTTCCCAAAATTCTAAAAAGGGTTTCGAAACAGAATTAAGACAGCAAAATGTCTTACAAACGCTATCTACCTTTTCGTTCTAATGCTCCGGAGGAAAAAGGACATTGCCTTTCCTTGCTTCCTAAAAATGCAACCGGAATTTCTTGTTTCTTCTCCCCTCCAATTGCTAGTTGTTTACGAATGATCGGAAAGGTAATTAGATCTTTCCTAGACTTAAAACCCTTTCAGAGGAGAGAAAAATATGTTTGCAAAATTACTAGTGATTTATAGAAGCCGAAAACAAACTATCCTTTGGTGAAAAAAAGACATTTCCGGAGACGGGAATCACGGGGCATTTTTTTGGTGATTCTACACATCATTAGGTACTTCTGTGCCAAAATTCGACTCTGTATTATTTTTTGCCCTGCTTCTGCAGTCTTTAACATGAATTGGCCTTACTATGTCTTTGACCGGAAAAAGCTCAATCCGCCATTATGAAAAAAGACATTTCCGGAGACGGGAATCACGGGGCATTTTTTTTGGTGATTCTACACATCATTCCCTACCACTGTGCCAAATTTTAGCTTTATCTTATTTTTTTCCCGGTAAAACGCTAGATCTACTGGCCTATTCGTATTCAAGAGGAAACACCTTATCCTCTAACAACGAAGGGTATGGAATAGAAGCGTCAATCAGTTGGTAGAGCAGCGGGCTCATAACTCCCAAGTCGTGGGTTCAAATCAAATACGTAGTAATCTTTTCGAAGTTATCTCATTCTATCACTTGCTTACTTACATACTGCCTTATAAACACTTTACCAACAGCAAGTTATTTGGAGAACAAACTTCAATGTCAACTTATAACACCATCATACTCCTAATGTCACAAAATAATACCCAAAAAGGAATCATTTACGAAAACACAACAACTTTGCCTTAAATTCATAGCGAATAACAGCCAGGAATAAATATCAGCTTATCCAAAATAAACGCATAAAAAAACAAATTTGATTTCCAAATCACTGCATTTTGAAATGCATTTCTATGCTTTTTATAAGGCTTTCGATGTTCACAACTTCCCTACTAGTGTAATTTTACTCTTAATGCACATAATTTAACCTACCTACCAAGTTAATTCAAAGAAGCCAAGTTAAATTGCTGCCCTTGTATTGCAAACACGGGTCAATTGAAGAGAACATGGTGTTGATGTTATCTTAAGATAGGCCCTACTGTTATTGCCACATTCAAAACCATCCGTTTGCCTAGTCTTCATTATCACTTAAGTCCTATAGATGGTTTATCATGTCGTGTGTTGCAGCCTTTTCCAGAGGTACGTTTCGAGAGATACTTCAGCCATCTTCAGGATCGGAGTTTCTTTTCGATCAATCAGAAGTGAATCAATCTCTAGTCTATTTTGGTACCTTCAAAGTATTTAAGGTTGTTGACATTCGATGATGTACTACTTTTTACTATTATATTCATAGTTATTTTCAGCTGTTTTTAATCAATTATAATATACCGTGCTGTAGCACAACACATTTCACATAGTTGTTGCCGAAGCGTAAGTGTGGAGATATCTGTGTATAGCAAGTCCGTTGAAATCCTACTTTCAACCATGCTGCACTATACAAACCCACCAGAGCAGCAATGAAGAGGGTCTACAGAAGGTCGATCTCATTATAATTTCACAATAATTTGTAGAGCACATGGCAATTCTCAACAATTGGAGACTTGAGGCAAGAGAATGGCACAGTCCTTGGACGATATCGATCTTGATTCACATACTGATGAAAAGCACACGCGGAGAATGTGTTCATGTGGAATAAATCGGAGCGGGACGATCATCAATTAAGACGAAAAGTGGCACCTAAGGGATCTTATTCAACCCATATCGTTGATCTAAATTGAAACATTTTCCACAGCCAGTAAACGTAGATATAATTTACACATATAATTTGCTTAAAGCGTAATTTTAAAAGATGTTTTTTTGAAAATAACTGAAAATTAAATTTTCAACAACGGAGCTCTAGTGAGGTTTTATTCTTTCTTCGGCAGATAGCTTGTTCTAATAACTGACTACTATCTTTTATATCTACGAAGGAAACACACGTTATAGCTTGTATCTACTTTTAGAATCTGACGAACGTGAAACGGAGTTTCGATAATATAGGGGAAAACACCAGGCCTACATTGCATTCACTTTTTTTTATCATTTAAATGTTCGAAATAGCGAAAACATTTTAGTATTGAAAAGCTTTTCAGCACTAAAATGTTTTCGCTATCTCGTGCAGTTTCATTTGAATGTTCTATCACTGTCACTGTAACTGACTTTCAAACAAGATTATAATCTCCATCCACTCTGTTTATTTATTTTACGGGAAAATGTGGAAAATTTAACGACTCCGGAGCAACTACTTTATTGCACCCAAGATAAGCTGATATCACCCACTCCGTTTTTATGTCGTAAGTAAAAATCTTCCTCTCACTCCGGTTATTCGAAACTGTAGCGTATCTCACTGATACGTCATGCAAGAAAGACAAAGCAATAATTCTGAATGGGTAGCGTGACAAAACGAAGGCATTTAAGTGATTATCAGAAAGGTATTAGAAAGAACAAAAATGCCATGGAGCAAGTTTAACATCTTCTCATTAATGGCGAACGTTGCTCTTTTTCACAATCTTGTCAACTTTTGTGAAGCTTTTGACGAAGAGTCGCATGAAGCTGTGCAGCGTGGCAAATCATGGTTTGATTCAAATGAAATTCCTGATCAGCAAGCAAGAAAGAAATTAATGGTTGACAATAATACAGCACATGCTTCGATAGATATATTGGTGTAATACACGAATGTATTCTTCCCCTTACTGTTTTCAGCTTTGCGGGCGATATCGACCTGAACACTGAAACGGAAGATTTGACAAATCTAACAAGTAATGACAATACAAAAATTGAAGAAGCTACTGGAATATGATGGGCTGATAATGAAAAAAATAAATAAGCTCCATGAATCCTCTGTGCCATGTTATCCCTTCAGAACATATGTCAATTCTGTGGCGAGGTTTGGCACTACAACTTTAAATTCTGCCGTCTATGCTATAATGGTAGTGGGGAGGATGGGTTGTTGTTGCTGCTGATGGTACCGATTACGGTATTTAAGATGCAGTGGCATGGGTATACCAGGCAATTCTATTTGGGTGGAGTAGTCGGTGAAAATTTTGTGAGGTATTTGTCTACTATATTTTGTTACAAAGATTTGTATGAAGGTATCGGTGGTTAGGGATGGGGAGGGGTGGTTAGGTGTGTGTCTACAATACAACAAGCTGGCTAACATATTGTGCAGAGTAGGGTTGCTGAATCGGCATGTCTAAAACTAATCTAGGGGTCATTCAAAAAGTACGTACGCTCTGAGAGGGAAGGGGGATATCCCAAACGCGTACGAAAGCGCACATGGGGGAGGGGGGTGTTAATCCTAAAACGTACGTACGCTTTACAAAAGATTGATACGCGG
>JAAAKL020004974.1:0-20062 GCA_010016065.2 Carybdea cf. marsupialis auct. non (Linnaeus, 1758)
GGACTAGAATATAAACTAGCCTCTGTCCTCAAAACAAATTTTACATAGGGTAACTTCTTTAGATGCATATAATAGTATATCTACTATCAGCTAAATTTCACCCCTACAGAAAGCCAGGTAATGGACCTTCATAGGACTACATTCATTCCAACTCCAACCTCCCTTCATTTGACTTAAAACAACTCTGAAATGACAGTACTTGACAGTTTTACTGCAATTCCAGTAGGAATGATAGATATATCTTCTACAATGATCTGAACATTGTGGACAAGTGGTTAAAACTCCAGATTGCCTCCAGTTAATATGTGACCATATCTGACTGACCATGCTCTAACATGGTAAATGTTTTACTCACAATTATTACTTTTCTGATGTTGTAGGATGTATCCTGGAAACAGGAAATTATTAAAGCTCAAAATTAAAGAATAGTATTAGTACAGCTTTATGCACCTGACATCTTGAAAAATTATTGCAAGGGCAATATCATGCACTGAGAAGTTCAATCTAATAACACATGCATTTCAACTTCAGGAGTTTCAGCTTTCGAACTTTTGTAGCACAAATGTTGATGTTGAATGCATAGAATGATATAAATATTGTAATCTAATCCTAGTTCTGTATTGTAAGGATGGAAAATAAATCTGTTGCTGTCTCCTTGTTTGCTTGCAACCTGCTGCATTTGCAGTGAAGTGCAACAACTTTCATTTTGAAAGCACATGCATGAAAAATTTATTCAATTACCCTTTCTAATCCTCATTTGTAAGAAAGTACAAAAATTATAAAAAAATGAGGAAACCTGGACCACTTTTAGTTTCTTGTTTTAAGAATACATGTAAAGTATAAAACGATGATCACATTTTTAGAATCTTATCATAGCCTTCCCCAGTGACATAGTATTCTAAGCTGTGCCATACTTGTAGGTTGTTAATGCTGTTAATGACAAAATCTTCAGTTTTCAATGGGGCCTGTGTGGCAACAACTTATCATCTGACATTTAAAGCTGTATTTTAGTTACTTCACAACTCCCATGTAGAAAATTAAGCCCTCCCATATTTAGCCCCCCACCCTTTTGAAACTTATCAGGCCCTCCTGTTGTAAGATCTGTCAGACTTTTTAGGTCTCCCTTATTTTAGGGGGTAGGGGTAATCATGCTTATCATTATCATTAATTATATAATACAAATTTGTTGTATACAGAAGTTTATATCAATAGGCCCAACTTGATTTGCCAAGTTAAGAGATCCGTCTATTGGCTCAATCAAAACACTAAGTTATATGACTAACAGACCCTCAAGCTATATCACCATGTTAATCTAGAATGCTTTTGGTGTTATTCTGCTGCTTTTATTTCCCAAAACCTGCAGCTGTTTTTTTGATGTTATTGTTGATTTTATGGTGTTATGATTGAGCAATCGGGGGTTCTCAGTTGTTTATTTGATATTGATATCAGTAAACATACTCTTTGTTGTAAGATAAAGTGGTTATAAACAAATATATTTTGCTAGAAATGACATATGAACACTCTTTCTGTTGCCAAACAGTAACTTGTATATTGTATTTTTGATTGTACAGAAATGTGTATATATATTTTATTTCATTTTCTTTTCATAGACAATACTGTGCAAGACGTTTGGCACGTATAAGGCATTCACTTCATTTCACATTGGGAACACGTCATGGGTACAAGGGGAAAAAGCTTACTGTAGAGATGGTTACAGATGCAAGGTTACGTATTTATATATTTGAACTAATGTATTTTGATCCAAGTTCAGTTAGGTATTGACACAACTTGGCTTATCTGTCATTAGGCCTCTGTAGGTGCCTGAATAATGGAATCACATGATCAATCATGATCACATGTTCATGATCACCAGAAATCCCAACTGCTTCCCTGTAGTCCTTTATGTTTTCCTGAGATCTTTGCCATCATGAACATAATGTTTGGGCTCTGCTGACCCCATATGGCTTCTGGCATGTTCAACATATTGTGAAATTCAGATTTTTGTCAATACAGTTTGCATTTATGCAGACTAAAACAATTAATGTTTTGATTTAAGTGATGCACATTTTGGCATACCCAATAATTTAGTCTAAAAAAAGTGGTTGCATAAGAATTTCCAGCAATACAGATTTCTCTTCTTCATGAAATAAACACATAACAGATAGTCTTTTTAGTTGTGGTGAATTTTTATTGCTGTGGTCTTGACTTTGTAAATATTTGTTTATAGTACAGGACAGAATAAGTTGGTAAAAACACATTTGTGATTATAGCTAACATAAAGTATGCAGAGGAAAAGGAAAAATAAGAAAGGGCTTTGGATAACAAGGGAAGGATCTAATGATAAATCACTAAATTATATGATGCCATTTCTATAGCAATTAGTACATGGTATATTTCAAAGCTTCCAGGTTGAAATCAGACTGATGTTCTTAGTTTTACAGAAAATATTTGGATTTGTCTTGATTTCATTTTTCTCAAGACAGCCTTATTTTTTATCCCAGGTACTTGAGCTTGCCACTCTGGAATGCAGAGAGGGCCTGGAGTTATGCCATGGAGCTAAAATTGTTGGCTAATACAGAGCCACGAAAAAAGTTCCATATGATAAGGAAGCTGCAGAAAGCAGTGGTTTTCACAAATGAGCTGTCCAAGCTGGCAGAATCTGAGAAGGTTGATGCCAAAACCAAGCTTGAAGTTCAGGTACACTTTATCTAACAGATGTGGTATATTAAAGCTTATCGGAAATTGTCAGAGATAATGAACTGACTTTTGTAGGACAATTGAAAAGGTAATGGGAATAACAAAATCAGTAAGAGTAAGTGAATGAGTATAAATAAAAAACAGAAATTCATTAGGTTTAAGCTTGGAAGCAATATTACTTCCATACATTTGTGGAAGGAAGGAAGTGGGTCACAATCTGTAGATTTATGCCATTGGTTTCATAATTCTTTGTAGATATTAACAATGATGAGAGCATTTCAGTTAGCATATTTTACTTTATGCATGTTGATTTACATAATCCTTTTCTCATTGTGAGAATCTTTTATGTAACTTAAGTTTTTTGGCTATATTTTTGATTCCCTCTTTTTTATGCATTTTCATGAGCCTATTTTACAATGTTTTAGGTACCATTTTAATTACTAAAGTGAAGATTGTTCTTAGTATGTTTGAGAGGATGTTTAAAGCTTCCTATCTGAATAATTATTTTATTTAATTTTATTTTTAAGGCTTATTGCTACTGGATGAATGCTAATTTGAAATTTGAAGGACAGGACTGGCAAACTGCTGTTGATCTTTATGGGCAAGCAAGGTACATGTTGTGGTTCAGCATAGAGTACTGTAGTGTAATTCTATTTGCTGATAGTATTCTGCATCTGATTTAAAAATGTAGGTAGTTTTTGTTGTTTGGCATTTAAAGGTGCCAGTAATAGAATTCATTAATGAGAGGGCATCAGTTTTTCAAATATTTCATTGGCGGCAGGAGGGAGGGAGATAATGAGTTATATTTAAAAAACATCTTTCGTTGCTTTAACCTGTCTGGTACTGCTTTGATGTTTACTCTTGCTGTATTGAAAAGTATAGCAAAGGTATGCCAAAAATTAGGAGTGGAACAAAAGAAGATGTTAGATGGTACAAGTATCTTTTTCTGTAACTGTGAATTGAATGTACTGTTGAAGTTATGCTTCAGGGCAATACATTTTTACATCTTTCTTGTTCTTTCATATGCAGGACCATCTACCAAAAATTGGCTAGTGCATTTTTAGATGATTTGAAAGATATTTATATGCAGAGAGTGGATGAAATAACACCAAATATTAGATATTGTGCATATAATTTGGGAGATAGCAACATTGACATCAATGAGTTGTTGAAGCTGAGGACAAGTGCTGTTGGACAAGACCTGCTAGCTTCAAAGATTGATGTAAGTATATTTTGTACATGATTCCATGAATTGAGTATTTTCAAAGTGGTAACAATGAATTTATTATTAAATTGTAAGGAGAATAGTACTGACATATTTGTAAGCTAGCTTTTTGTCCTTTCCTTGGGATGCACCATTGATTTTTTGCCACTTCAGCTGTTAGCATATATTTGGCTGATATATTTGATGTTCCTATGTTAGGTATTGTATTTTGTTGTGGCGATTGTTCATTTGACTATATCAGAAAAGGCCCTTAAGTAACAGATGCATTTTTAGCCAGACACTGCTCACAGTAATTGTCTGAGGTGAAAATAATGTGCAATGCAAATTTATCAAAGCAAAAGAGCATGTGGTTCCCAAATGAAAAAATGTACTTGCAGTAGATTTTTGAACGTTAGTGACTGAAAACATGTCACTTAATGAAGGTTTTACTTTCAACAACTTGCTACAATCCTCTCATTCCCAAGAATTGTTTGCGAAAATGTTTTACCATCTTTGCAGACGATAGCTTTTATCAGTTCCTGTCAAGATTGTTTAACAAATCCAACTCATTATATAACACAATTCCACATTTTTTACCACTAATTGATTATTCAAATAATAGAATAAATTTTAAGTTAATCTACAGTCTGATATTGCATGGTGGCCACTGCTCCTGGGATTCCTACAATTTCTTGAAAATAACTAGGTCATTAAAAACTGTGTTCGATGTACTCAAAGCAAAGCTAAAGGCTCCTGGAAATATATTTGAAGTCCTAGAAAATTCCTAGAAATATATTTGAAGTCCTAGAAAATTCCTAGAAATGCATTTGAAGTTCCAGAAAATTCCTAGAAATATTTTTGAAGTCCAGAAAATTCCTGCAAATATATTAGAAGTTCCAGAAAATTCCCGCAAATGACCACCCTGTATTCTTTGCTTGAAGGCTACAACTCCTGTAACATGTTTTTATCAGAACTTTATGACAAATGTGTAGAAATGTAAGGCCCATTTTGATGTTTTAAGTCCAGCAATTTTTTGTACACCAAGACGGTTTTGAGTAAACCATGCTGTTGCATTTTTAGCTGATTTCTGCTACTTTCTTGTATCGGATCACTGAACACGATAACCTATCATGAAGAAATTTGCTATAGCATGTACCAAAGCAGATAGAATGTATCTCATCAGGATTTTGTAATTTTTTAATGACACCATGCCAAAGCAAGAAGGTTGTAATTTTTCGTCACTTCTGGTACAAGGGAAATTTATTTTAAAACGGGGGGAGTTGTCAAATGTATTGTCAGTCAAACTGCACTGTGTGCCATTTCCTATTACATTGTGTATGAAGCTAGGGAAGCATGCCTAGGGCTGTAACTAGTACTTTCCACCATTACATTAAAAGTTTAACGTTTTGTTACTTTTTCAGTTGCTTATAGAATGACTAAAAAAAGAATCATGCAAAAAGTTCTATTTCTCAGCCATGCTATAGTAAATACCCCATAAACTATGCTTTTTAAAGTGTTTTTCTGAAACATTAAGCTCATGGTAACACAATAGAGTCCTTGATGTTGCCTGGATGTGAGGAATATGGCATCTCGCATGATTAAAACTTTTATTATTATTACCAATTGCATTATAATCAACCCCAATATTGATTTTGCTATGTGATGTTATCAGTCAGAATTTGATTATTTAATTTCTAATTGTTTTTATCTTCTCCAGGCTGCCATCGCGCAAACAAGAGAAAAGTTGGCTGAAGCCGTTGCGGAGGTTTCCTGGCTAGGCAGAACTGTCCCAGTACAGAATGAGAAAACCAAGTTATTCATCCAGCATTTGCAAGAGAAAGATGCTGACTTGGAAAGAAGTGATACTCTTGATGAAAAAATGGAGACGTATGACACTTTGCTTATGGAATGCAAAGATGCCATGCAGTCCGTTAGGGAAGATCTCCATAGTGAATCAGTAAGTCCATTTCATATTGTATGTAGGAAGGATTAAATGGCATGTACTACACGGAAATTTACTGCAACCTTGGATTTTTTTTAATTTGTTGTTTTTTTATGAACGTTGATTTTTTGCCGATAGATTATTCTGCCAGGATAATGTGCCATTGTTATGAACAACGGCTTGAAAACTATGGCATGCAACATTAAAGAGAACGTAATTTTTGTGTCTGGTGTTACTGTACTCTGCCCACTCACTTCGAATTGTAAGTCATGTAATTACATTTCTCCGATTGACTTTTGCCAATGTATTGGGGAAGTGTGATCGTCAGCACAATGTGCCGATGCTATCTACTCGAGGGAAAGTACATAGGCACAAAAACACGTTGGCTAAACAGTCTAAGGAACAATGCCAACGAGACCAATTATTTAGCGTGTAAAGCGCAGTCACGTGGTTTCATGTCGTGTCTTTGCCGTCACAGAGCGCATGGAAACTCGTATATGGAAATTTCTATCTGCTGCGTTTTATTGTTAAGCATACATTGTGATTTATTCCAGTTTCGGTTGTGTGCACTGTGGTGTCAACACTATGGCTTCACTCTTTACTTCTTCTGCCATTTTGTCATGCGTTGTTATCCTTAATCTCCTTAGAGTATTTTGTATCCTGCTGCGTTGTCTTCTGTCTGTTAAAGCTTTTTTGCATTGCAATATCTTGCGGTTTTTGTTACAATTTTCTTGTTTTGTAGCATCCTGTCTATCATTTCGTATCACTCTTTCATCTTTCAGTACCGTTTTATATCCAGTTGCCTTTAAGTTTTGTGTTAAACCTACTTAGTTACCTTGTGCCATTTGATGCCATTTAGTACCGTTTGAAATATTTCCCGATCGGTTTACATTGTTTTGCCTCGCTTGATTGTTGCTGATAGCTGCACATCATGTTATGTTTATCTAACACTTTGTATCGCTCTCTGTTATTATATGAACATAGGGCCAAGGCAAGACCAAAGGCCAGAAGAGTGAAGCAACTATCTCTCAGCTTCAGTTTGTCCAAACTTACCTTGCTTATCACCGCCACAATCTAACCGTTGAACGTAATTTCTTGATGATTGAATCAATGAAGGCAAGGCTACCAAGTGTTAGTGGAGAATCCAAACCAAATGTTAAAGGAAGGCTTTGCAAACCTGAAGACCTGGTAAAGCTGTATGACAATATCATACAAAGTTTGACCGAGATTAAGCAGCTTGCAGGAGTTCAAGATAGCGTTGATATACAGAATGAGATAGAAGCGCGCATAACAAGTTTGAAAGGTTATAGGTTAGTGTTATCATGATTGGCCATTGTTGAAGGAACCGTCAGCCGTAGTTTGTGTTCATATATTCGTGCACCGATGTTGCTTCTCTTTGTAGCACTTCCCACTTCTTAGAGATGTAAAAGGAGCTAGTAGTCTCCTTCTCTTACATTTTTTATTTGTAGTTACCAGGCAAATTTCACAATGGATTATCTGATTTTAAAAGATGATATTAGCTACGATTTTCCTCTTCTGCCTTTTTATAGTGGCTATCAGATCTTCTTAAAAATACATAGTTTAGCAGTACAATGTATCAATAGCTTAAAAAATGTTATGATTTAATTGATCATACAGGTGAAGGAAAAACATAACATCAAGTTGCCCCTACTCACAAAAAAGGGGGAATTAAAAAGAAAAACATGTGAAAATTTCTTGACATTATCTTTTAAAATACTACTAGAAAAATAAGTAAATAAGAGAAGAAAGGTAAATTTTAAAAATGATTACTCTCAAAAGAGAGCGTACTGTCTAACCCCATCCTTTTCTGTGTATTTCGTGGCATGAATGTTTGAATTACCCCTTAGGATTAAAGTGTCTGAAGTTGATTTTCAGAATTTATTCACTTATTATTCAAAGTAAAGTGATCTTCTTTCCAATTGGCATTGAAGAACGTTTTAATTTCACCTCTTGCAAATACTTTTTTCTTCAATCGAAACAAACTTCGAGCCCAAAATTTTCTGCAAAACTGCAGTGTGTCGAGGACCCCAACATTCCCATTTCCAAGTTCAATCCAGGACAGAACCCCTGATTTAGGTGTCTATACAACTGTCGGCTCTGTCTTTTTGTGCACCTTCATAAAGCTACAAGAGCTACAGAGCCTCTAGAATGATCGTGTTGCCATCATAGGGATGGATTTTGGAAGGAAATGGTTTTAATAGTTTTTGTTAAATTTGCATGTTCGACGTACCCAAGTGATATATTGCACTGGATCACCCTGATAATATTATTTTGGGCAGATCATTCACTTTCGTCTTATTATTTTCACTCCCAGATGTTTTTATATTGCTCTATCCTACTTGATGGGGAAGAAATGGCATGAAGCTGTGGCACTCTTTGATAAAGTGATAAGTTACATTACTCTTGCTTCAGAGCAATATCAACTTTGTCCAAAGGCAAAAGCAGAGGTAAGATTCCTTTCTATAACACTTCCTTTCTTTTAATAAGGGACGTCATATTAGTTTTTAATTAACTGGTGTTTCTAGTGACATAATTAGAGAAATGGCTGGCTGCACCAGAAATTGATGCACTGTGTCAGTGCACATTCGCAGCCGCTAGATATATTTCTGATTGGGTTGACAATTAAGCTTACTTCTTTCGGTTGATTATTTGCTCTAGTTATATACTGTAAATTCTGGATTATTCTCCTGGGGTATTTCTCAGAATGGGACCCGGGATCATTCATAAGGGGGCTTATAATTTTTTTAAACATTTAAATTGTGTTAAAAAATATTTCCACTTTTATAATTGCCAAGGCCTATGTACAAGGTATAGAAAATAGCGAGGAAAATACTGTTGAAGTGTAAAAGCGAAACGAATCACAGCTAATCAACATACAAATTCTTGTTGTTTAAGTCCACGGCATACGGTATGCGGTGTTACACTGGACCATAAGTTAAACTCCCTTAGGCACTTACTGCAAAGTGGGTACGTATTTGTCTGATGAATCTAAATTGGTGGGGCTAATTGGGAGGGTGGCTAATCCAGTATTAACGGTAAGGTAGTTTAATGAGTGAGGATAGTGACTAAGTTTAGCTGTCAGCTAGTCAATCAGGGTAGTTAGTTATTAAGGTTATATCAAGTCGTCAGAAGTAGCAAAAAAAGATTGAAAATTTGGTGATGCACAGGTACAATGTTTTTGGACATTTAACTTTATCCGAAAGTGTTTTTAGAGATTTCTACGTATAAGATACTACAGTGCAGCATCTGAACTTGCGAGGGATGAGCTGTTAGTACCATAAGCATCATGGCAATGCTGTTTCAGCGCTCAGCTACCACGTTTTTGGAATAATCTGTGTAGAAACTAAAAAAATGACAGGATCATTATAACAAGGAAAGAAAATTTTATTGTATGTTTTTGGTGATTCTACTTTTAGTCAGGAAAGTAAATTAATAAGACTACTACCTTCCTTGAATACCCTGAAATCTCCTGGAAAGAAGAGCTTTTTCTAACGAACACTGTAATCCCTGTAATATAGAGTACTCGGCCACGAATGGCCCAGGGACGTTTTCCAGCGGAGAACAAATTGACCGTAGATTGGCAATACGTTATGAAAAATGCTTATCGTAGGAAAATTTACTGAATTCATGGATCTTAGAACAACAGAGCCAAAATATACGTATCCAAATAGTCAGCTACAATTTCAAATGTTCTTGTGAATAGACCGGTTCAAAGACATCAAAATTCAGTTAGAACAACGTGTTTCAAGGTCTTTATGATATCTTTAAAAAGGTTTTGCTCATTGGATCGCACGAGAGTAGAAACTTCAGAGTTCATTGTACAGTTGAGTTTTATTTGACTGATTAAACAAACACAGTGCCTTTTTGCCATTTATGTTGTTTTTTTTAATTTCTTGCTGTCGAGAAATTTCTTCATTCAAAACATTATGTTCGTTCTGGAAATAAGTAACCGAACATGACCACTTATCAGCTTTTTACATAAAGATGATGTTAAAACTTTGGTACAATCCATCCACGCAGTTAAACAATGTTGGTAAGTATTTGGCATTCACACTCTGATAATGGATACTCAAAAATGGAAACGTCTTGGTGTACTTTGTCTGAACCTGCTGATATGAATATTCACAAAAGAATGGAATTCCTTGTGGAATCACCTCAAATCTGGGAGATTTTTCTCTAAATCCAGAGAAATCTACACATGGCAGGGGTGGGAGTTGGCTAATGTTTCAAGGGACAGGGTAATTCACTCAATATTATGTAAGAAGTATAGCTTTTCAATCTTATTTTTGTAAAATGAGGTTTGTGACCAGATTTTATAAAAGACGTGTGTTTGTGACATCACTGTTGGGTTGGAGATTTACGACGACGATATCATGTTTACGATGGATTATGGATTATGTTGTGATCCAGTTGAATGTAAAATTCCCCCTTGATGACCGGTAGACAAACAGTTTAGTGTATCTTAATTCATTTAACTTGTCAAGTAGGTAATTGCTTGAAGACGTAACATTTGTTGCTTTATTTAATCTTCTCCATTTCTTGTTCCTTATTTAGAAAGAAATTTTGAAGCTTGAAGAACTAGAAGCCGAAACAAGGGGATATAAATATGTAGCCCATGCTACTTTTATAATAGGTAAAAGGACAATACATTTACTAGAGTTCCGAGTATGCTCATAATAATTGTGTACTGCATTGCACTTCGTTAGGAGGATAACTAGGCGCCGTATTGCAATTTATACAATCTAGACAGTACGTAGGAATGATAGCCGAGAGCTGAGCCCCTGCCTTTACAACGATATGCGGATGGACATATGGGATGTATGCTGCAGGCGTCATGGTCAAATTGTAAAGGTTTTGGGACCGAAGCAGGCGGAATATTGTTTAGGGTGTCAACTAAGCTGTTGGAGTGCAAGTCACGTAGGGCAGTGATTCTCAAAGTTTTATTAATCCAAATCACTAAAAGTCAAAAAAAGTCTTCTACGACCAGACAACAAAGACAACAAGCAGGTCTGTTTGTTACCTATATTCCTTTTGAAGTGATATTCAGAAGTGGGACAGTGACTACATTTATGCTTGTACAACATTGTTGTATCGGAAGCCAGTTGATCAGATTATTTTTTAAACGAATTATGGTTGCACGAAGCGACATCTTCTTTGAAGGGGTACTCGATCGTGAGGTTTCTTCACCGTGACCCGGGATTTCCTGGAAGATAATGGGAGTTAGGAGCCTTGCTCATGTGTCGAGTTATGATGTTTAAAAAATTTCTTTGTTGACATAATCCATGAAAAGAAAAATCCATGCAAACTTGGAAAAATCTCTGTTTCTACCTTCGGCACACGCCACCTCAGAACGTGAGCTTCAGCTGCGATGAATCTCTTGTGTTCCTTGGAATAAAAATAGTTGCATGAAAATAGTTATGGTTCGGTGGTTGAGGAACACTGGCATTGAGGATAGAGAAACTGGTACAATTTTTTTTCTATAGGAAAGAAATCTAAAACCTAGGACCATTAAGGGGTCAAGAGAGAGAACTAGATCTTCTGCAAATGATTGAGTATTTTAATTGTTTTTGACTAGACGTAAAGGGACCCAAGTTAAATTTATGCGATAGCCAACTCTCTAGTTCCGGATTGTAAAGGTTAAACCAGGCCTTTGTCAAGAAGAGCAGTCCACTTTTAAATAGAAATATCATCCTCTACACCTCGACTTGCACAACCTTGATTTTATGATATGTTCCTCATGCCACACAGGCAGAAGGTTCCAAAGACATTTAATAAGACAAGAAGGCGCATGTTATATGCTTAAGCAAATTTGAAATTGCCATCTTAGTCTACCGCAAACTCGGAACTAATATGTATCACGCAAGAATTCGTTATAGACTAATTTTAGTGACTGTTAATTTATATAACATATATAAAAATGTAACCTTTTGACTTTTAGAATCAACAAGTAGTGACGAGAAGGGAAAGAAGACGACGCAAAATGATCAGGTTCGTTACTTTGACCATATCCTATGGCGTAGAATCATGATAAAAATAGCACAAAGGATGAATTCTTTCGTTCATAGTCCATCTTTGTGTTATACCCAGGGTTACAATTGGTATTACCAGGTATAACATGGAGCGCACAAATGTTTTAATATGTACGCCTTCTTATTTTGATTTTCATGTTAACTGTAAAAACTCATGCTACATATCCCGCTAAAGGCTTTGGACAAAAATGGTGACGAAAATGGAAACTTACGCCAGTAACAAAAAAATCGGAAGTGTTGTTTGCAGTAACTGTTTGAAAAGGGGGACTAGTGGTGCAAGGTATAAATTGTTTTCTGTAATGGATTCATTTTGCTTAGCGTTTTTGCCAGACATGAACCACTTTAATAGTCTGGGGATACGGAAAACACTTTCGTGTAGAATTCGTAGGGAAGGAGAGAGTTGTATCACATGCAAAATGATTCCAGTACGATTAACACCTTTTTCGTTACCTGTGTCGTTTAAAAACGCGCTTATTTCTTAGGAAAGCTCTTTCCTGAAACAAAGCACAGTCTTCCTAATTTTCATAAATGCATCTTCCGGGACTACATTTACTTTTGCGAAACGGCTAAGTAAAATTTTCAAATACTTAACTACGTTTGCTTATTGAGAGTTACACACGTTTCGCTACTTTTGCCATTGATCCCTGCCACGTATTACTAAACTTCTCTCGGTATCTCGATTTGTTTCGGTTTTATGCAATAGTTGGCGCTGACCCTTTGCATCCTTGATCCCCTCGGGACTTCAAGACCAGCACGTTCTGTCGAAGGAACGCACTTGTCAAATCCGTTTGTGTGACACCTTGATAATGCTAGCTTGTGAATGGTTTTAATCATGAATCTTGATATTATAAAGTGGCTTGAAGGTGAAGTGTTTAGCTTGTTTTCATTTGCAGTAAATCATTAATCGGCCCAGTCAATGCGTCAAACTTTTCATGGGAACTAAATGAATTTTGCCTCTTTGTCGGAGTAGAGTCCTTTTCAAATACAGTCAATTTTTCTAAGAGTCACCCTCCCCCCCATTTTGAAACGCCTTACCACGCCCCTGACAAGATGTCATTTGACGAAATATAGTAGCGTAAAGTGTAATCTTTATTTTGGCGGGTCATCTATTCATGTAACTACCCTGTTTGTTTTGTTTTAGCCATTGCTGAACCGTTTGGATGCTTATCAGGAAGAAGGGGGAGCTGCTCTGCGCAAACCAAATCTTGTTACGTTTCCTCCTAATTTTGAGCCAATTCCTTGTAAACCATTATTCTTTGATCTGGCATTCAACCACATTGGCCTACCTGACCTGGAGCACAGAATGGAGCAGAAGAAAGCTCAAGGAGGAATAACAAGCTTTGTAAGAGGGTGGCTGTGGGGAAAGTGATATTTTGCATCTGTTATTCAAGATTTCATATGAATTAACGAAATAGATATGTGTTAACGATTATTATAGTGTGTTATCAGTTGCTGAGCTTCTCTAAGAGTACGGTGTTTAATCTGCGTACAGCGCGGTGAACATCTTTCCATTGTTGCGAACGGTTCTGCAGTAAGTCTGAACTGCTTACCCGAAGCTAATCCAGTATGCATCCGGATGAGAGACTATGAGTATATCATGCACATATAACATTCTTGTTTTTAGACCCTCTCTTCGCATTGTCTTGAGATGTAAACTAAATGCACGCATCATGGTACTTAGGTTTGCACAGGTGCTGAGATAAATGGATATCTGTTTACGGGGTCGAAGTTGCAATTCCTTAAATGATGGCAATGCTACAAAAAATATACTAGTTTGTGGAATGCGTGATCTTCGTAAATATTTGTACGGCTAGGGAGTCTGGGTTCCAGTGTCTTTGGCAACTGCAGTCAATAATTCGAAGTAGATTGTCCATAGTGGAAGAATCACATATAGAGCTCTGTTGCAAGTGCGCCCGCACATTTTATGGAGCTGAAAAAGGAAAGAATGAAGGAAGCTTGCACGTTCGTACCAAAGTAATTAAGTAAGTACAGTCGCAATCTTTTTGTGTCTGTTATGAAATACCTAAATGTAATATCCCGATTTTGACAAGGTTTAATGGTAAAGTTGCCAATACGGCTTTGCAAAATTACATTCTTGGAAGAGAAAAAAAAATTGTGACGCCGTCATTTGTGATGTCTAAATGAAGCCAAAACGATCTCAAGATGCAGATAAAGGCCTTCCAGTTTTAGTTACTAAGGTACAAGTAAGATCTTGACGAAAACATCAATTTGCAGTTTCGAAACTGCGATAACAAGATTGAAACTGCTGTTGACATGAGTTATCTTCATGCTGAGGCTGTGTCCTTTCCGTGTTTGTGGACATATTCATTCGACTGCACATCCCTGTGGATAGGGTCGGATGCTGCGTTGTGCTGTTGGCATTGAGCCAACAAGATAGGGAACTGCCAAGGAACCGGCATCATTAAAACTGCCCTAGTGTTTGGACTCGATTCCAAAACTATATTGAATATACAATAGAAAAGTGTCTCGGTATGGTGGCGACGCACTTGATTAATACCAGTAAGAATGTATTGCCAACTAACTGCAATGATCGCGTTTCTGTAATAACTGCTGCACGGTTATGCACTCCTTTTCTTGCAAAAGCAAGGTTTGATTAGTTGGACGTATGTCTCCGAGGTTCATTGACAGAATTAGGCAGTATGCCTCTTCTCCAAAATGGAAATAACCATTTCGGGCTTCAAACGTGAAAATATTATTAGGCCATGCAACTCCGCCAGAGGGCAGTATTAGCTTGAAAACTCGTACTTTGCGAAAGTGTATATGAATGATCGCTTTTGCACCACAGGGAAGCGTGAGGGTCAGGCCGTTCTTTCGGTGTTTCTGGACTCGGTTCATATTGAAGGTAAGAACATGTTTGACACTTTACAGACTGAAGGAAGCTCTGTCTTCTTGGGTCACTCACATACTTCTAGCGGACACTGATTGGTTAGAAACAACTCCAATAAGCCAATTCCGAGTCCTATAGACTTTTTAAAAACATAATTTGGCGCTTTCTTACATTTCCGTATATCATTCTGATGACTTTTTCCTCGGAGGACAGAAAAAAATGCTTAAAAGTACAAAAGTATTTTCGCTAATTCGCGTTATCTTGATCTTATGTACTATCTACAAGTTTTTGTCACGAATTTATGTACTTTTCATACCTTAAAAAACTTATAGAATATGTGTGTATTTCTCATAAAATACTCTACGGTGATTATGTAAAACATTGTTTTGGTTGTATGCCTGGAAGTTTAAATTTCATCATATGTACTGAACAACTAGTTTTTACTATGTCATGTAAGATTTTTTATTCTGCTGTTTACAAGGTTACTAAGATATTAGAACAATTCATCTCAACAACTGGATGTCAAAAACTCTTTTTTTGGAAATTTATACAACCTTTGGCTTTATATATGGAAAGGAAAACGACTATGACGACTCAAAACTTTCATACGACATGTTCGTGTTTTTACTTTCGAGCAACTGCGTCTCAAATTTGTTTACATAGTGAAATAGTTCTTACAATTTTATATTGTCTATCACATATCTTTCAATGTTATTGGGTACAGTTTGCAACTGTTTGTTATTGTTTATAGATCTTTCCTTTGGACCTCCTTAACTTTAATGGAGAAACGTTACTCATTTTGTATCGTCACTTAAATTTCTGGCCTCCCTCATCCTGTATTAATCTTGAATGATTGAAAAACACAAATTGTCCCTCTAATGAATCGGTCAGCTAGAAGCAGGGTCATACATTCTTGCTATAGCTTAAGGGACAGAAGTAACAATTCATGCATCATTACAAGTTGGAAAGGAAGCAATGTAGGTAGCATGAGTTTTAAGAGTTAAATAAATTTCTGACATTCAGAGAGATCTTCTGAACATTCCTTGATAAGTTTTACGGACGTTAAGAAAAAGAGTAAGCCAGCTGCAACGTTTCTGTAACGCTAATCCGGCATCAAGAGTTCTGTGTAGTTCCTCAAACACTTGAATTGTAGTTCTTCACTCACTTGAGTTCAAACGAAGTACAAGATTGGCTCTAAAATTTTTAGGAGTATCAATGGAAACAAGCAGAGGCGAAACGTCAAGGCTTTGCTCTCTTCCTTCTGGCAGTCTGTTTACGTTTTTACTATTCAAAGTAAAAAGTGTTTACATAATTGTTTTGATGCCGTCAACCCTCCTTCCTCCATATTTTCCTGATTGTTTCTACACAAACACAGACGTGGCTCCCTGCAGTCACTTTTTTATCTCTTCAAATGCATCACTTACAGAAAAATATAGACTGTCAATAAAATGCCATAGAAATAAGTTGAGAAAAATTGCCAGAAGAGACATGATAAAACTCCGAGATTCTGTGCAATCAATATAATCGTAACTATCAGAGATTAAAGCTAGTAATTGTTTTGGCGGTATAACTTTATAAAAATGGAACATCTTAAAGAATGTCAGCCGATGTTTTTGTGATAAAATGAACTAGTGTGGATTCAAGTTTCCGGGTAGGTAAGAATACAATTATGGTCGTTCGAGATTGCATCACCAATACAGATAGGCATGTATTTAATTCTGGCTTTTATGACAATATAATGAACTAGCAATATATCTTAGAATTGCTGGGAAAATGAACTGCTTTTGGTTGGACCGACTGTCTTAGTATTGGCTGTTTCAAAGGTTTTCCTCCTTTGATCTTGCTACCGTACTCATATATTTTTGCGTTGCAATGCTGCAAGAATAATCCATAGGAGCCTCGGGTATCCTATATGCTGTGAATGATGATGTTGTTGCTGATAGTTTCAACTTGTTATTATCAATACAAGTCTTCTTGAATTTGAACTGGATAGGATTTAGACATTGCAATGACAGTCATAATAAATAGACAACGAACGACAACTGTTTTAAACTTGTGCTTTTATCTTCAAAAGGTTTTCAGTTAGTTATTTGGCATGAAAAATTGTTGAAGGTTAACCCTCCTCGATCTTTCCAGTTGAATGGGCTCTGACAAATCCAACACTGAATAGAATGCTTATCGGCTGTTGCAGATCTGATGCCACAGGGCAAGGAGAGCACAAACTCAGGGGCCAGCAAGTACATCTTCCATACAGATACTTTTGCAGATTTAAGCAATAATTGTTATTGCATGGCAATGCATCCATAGCAATTTAATAAACTTATTCATGAGCATTTGTATCTTTTAATTACTCGGAATAATGCTCTAAACATTTTCTTTTTTTGACTTGTGTTTTTATACTGGGAGCAACCTGAGTTGCACTGTAATAGGAATGGAAATTCCATTTCATATCTACACACTATACTTCCTGTAGTTTCTTTAATGAATCTCAAAAACCGCAAGGTCGATCTTGCTAATTTTTTAGTCTTCATTACATTAACTTTCGATAGCATGATAACTGTTCATGACCATCACCGTTGTTGATAGTTATCTTAACATGAAGTTCATTCGGATGGTATTGACCCTGGTGAGATTTCCAGGCACCCAACTGCTTTATCTCCTTGCAAATTGCCTATCATTTTGCCAGGCGTGGGTTTCCTTTTAGGACTTCTAGTTATCTAGATCTTAGGCCCAGTAATAAATCACAGTAATGCCAAGTGCCAAGGCAGCAAGCAGACATCAGCAGACAAACAGGCTTTTCATTTATCAGTGCAAGTAAAAACAGGGATAAGGAAATATCAAGGATAACCCTTGTCACTAGAGTCTGGATGTATTCGTCAGCAAAACTGACTCAGAGTTGAATGTCTGTCATTATAGGTTCTTCTCTAGAGTAACGTCATCTCCGTCATAAAATGCGGAGGGAAAGTGATGATGTCAGAAATCAAAAAAAATTAAAATAGTACAATTTGACTCCAGAAATGAAAAGGCAAGTTTGGAATAGGCTGTTTCCCAAAATACCAGACCTGTAGTGTATATAGTGGGTTAACTTGAGGCGTTTGAATCTCAAAAATCTCTGGTCAAAACTCTGTTGATATTCCTTAGTTCCTTAAGGTAGGAACCAGCATTAAATAATAGGGTTTTGTTAGAGAGATTCAAAACTTTGCAACCTGATATCCCCGTGTTGGGAAAGGGTATCACTCTCAATTTTGACCATTGACGTTCTCACTAATAGGGTAACATGAAAATTTAGTTTTTTCTCCTTAATTCAAAATCGTGACGTCACACTTTCCCACTGCATCAGAGGGTAACGATATTTAACACTAGCGGAGCAACCTCATTACCGGTACCTAGTGTCACCCGCTGGCTACATATATCACTGTCCGTAGCTGGTCTTCTCTACTCAAAACGCGTAGGCCTAAGTGTTGAAAAATGGTTTTGGTGATTTGGTGAGAGATTATCATGATGCTTCTGATGATAATTGACTGTAAGCATGATGAGAATGGTGGCAATGGTGATATTACTGTTACTTGTGACAGTGAGGGTATATTAGCCTATGTTCTGATTAAACTAGTAAAATACTTTCAGTCGCTTGCACGCATGATGACAATTATGACGCTGTCAATGACGTTAATGCCACCTTATGGCAATGCTTAGTCATTAACAATATTTCAAAATATTTAGTGTCTGATTCCTGTCGTTTTGATAGAGCAGATTTCTACTATTTGACAACTCTTTTCACTTCCTCGTCTCCACCAACTTCAGGTTTCGCATTGCAACGTAATACATCATACGAAATCAAAGGCCTGTGAAAACATTTCTTGGAGTTCTCATTGGCATACAAAATGTAACATGAAAACGAGGCTTGTTTTTTAAAAGAACCCTTCGTCTCAAGTCGCACAGTGAGAGATTTGTGTAGGTAGAAGCTGGCAATGGCTTCGTTTAGATTTGGATCCAGTGCGTTCAATTCACCAGTCGGACAAAGGATAGGTATGCTGTTTGATAACATCGAGAATCCGACCATTTAACGTTTTATTGACGTTTGAAATCAGTTGCTTTAGGTGTTGTTGCGTTCATGCAATGAACTGCTATTATGCTGACATCCCATCAACATTGCAGGCACTTGAACAATGGAAGTTAGCTAAGAACGTAAACATTTTGAATTTAGGGCTGATGCAGCTATAAAGTTCGTTTTTTTCAGCAAAGTTGAAACTCTCAACCAAGATCTGACAACTCTCGATTATTCGTCTTTGAAAATAAACACGATTTTATCATAGCCTTGGACTACGGATATGATGCTTGTGACCAGAATCAGCTGAAAAGCAGACGGGATGACATAATAGCTATAGACCTAGTTAAGACAGCAACACCAGCTTTTATCGCTGGTACGCTTCTTAAACTGTTTTCTTACTGCAGAGCCTATGTAATTGGCACATCGCGTTTTATCGAGGCCTATTCGTGAGTTTTGTACCGGTATCCACAGCTCCTGCCAACCAGCATTTAAAGGGGCTATCATTATATTTGATCCGATGGGCCCCACGAACCAACTCTATCCCCTATAGATCTGTTGAAACTGTATTGATTTTGAAAATATAAGTTATGATAACGCCAGGATGTATCGGAAGATTTATATGATATCTGCTAATTAAAATTTAAAAATTTATAAACTTGTAGAAATTTACTGGATGTGGCAAACATAGTAGTTACGGACACTGATTTGTGCTTTCACTTTGTAAAGTTACTTAATTATAATATATCTACCCTCTGGTTGGCTATGTGCATTTATTTATTGCCAGAAATTTTGTTTGTTTTGATATCAATCACAAACAAATTTATCTCTTGCCAATAAAAAACCCTACTCATTTATAGTAAACAAGAGGTTATACAAACAATGTGGTTAGTGTCTTATATTAGAGAATTATTGTTTTTGGGTTTGGTTAGTTATTGTGTATGTCAACGCATGATTATAACTTGGAGATTTGTTAGTGCCTTTTCCCCCAAATGTTGTAACCCAGCATAGTGGAAGTGGCTGTATCTCTACTACAGTTTTAGTGAAAAAAGCACCCAAGGGTTTGTCTTATTTGCACCATTGATCATTCTTTGATACTAGGTTTGTTAGTTGACATTGTACACATAGATATGCACATAATAATTGAATGCAGAATTGTGATGTCAAACGTGCATGCAGAACAAAAGTTCCATTGGCCCTTTATCTTTTGGTGTTATGTAAAGTGATGCCTGTGATTTATTACAGTTATGTCAGACTTTGTTCAAGTTTGTATTGA
>JAAAKL020004975.1:0-20059 GCA_010016065.2 Carybdea cf. marsupialis auct. non (Linnaeus, 1758)
CATCATCATCATCATCATCATCATCATCATCTTCATTATCATCATCATCACCATCACCATCATCACCATCATCACCATCATCATCATCATCATCATCATCATCACCATCATCATCATCATCATCTTCATTATCATCATCATCACCATCATCATCATCATCATCATCATCATTATCATCATTCATCATCATCATTCATCATCATCATTCATTATTCATACTTGCATGGTTTGGAGGGCATCTTGCAACTGTCTCCCAAGCTCTCCAAGCCATCGACTATTTCCTTACTCATTTTCCTATCCATTATCTAGGTGATCACACTCTTGATCTTTGTTATGTTATACATATAGACTGGCTTCACACATCCATCTTGATCATTCTCATACTGTTTCTTTCTAGGCTAATGACAAAGGTCTTCCTCAATTTGGTCAGTCTTTCTCTCTCAGAGAACATTGTATCAGTATGTTTAAAATCCTGATATAGCTGAGCCTTAGCCCCTATGATTTCCACTTTTGCTATAACTCCCTAGATTTGCCTTATCCACTCTTAACATTTGGTAGAACACTGTCAGTTGCACTTTTTGCATCACCTTGGTTTTGGATGTTTTCGACAATATGTAAAGTCCAACTGTCACTGATAAGCACTTCATAGGTTGATCCTGAATCCTCTTGATTCCAATGCTTCTTTCCAATGTTCCTTTCAAACACTTTCATCTTCCCAGTTAGGCCTTCAAATGCCTAACAAACCAATGCTGTATTACGGAAATGTAATATTATTTCAAACAGGACTTAAACCCATGACCAACATATACAAGTGTGATCTACCAACTGATATACATGAACTCCATTGATAACATACTCTGTTTCTCCAGTCACAACATTAGCACCCAATACTTCATTGTTGACATCTAGAGGCCAACGTTATAAAACAACTCCCTAAACCTATCATTATAAGAAAGTAAATACTGGTGTAGAAAGAAATTAATGCTTGAAAACTGCACAGCACTTCCGTTCACAAGCTGGTAGACTTAACTCCTTTACAACATAGGGATATATCATGCCTTTCCCTGGATTGGGTGTAGTTGTTGCAGGTTGATATATTATTCAATGTATTATCTATTTAATGTTTAAGAATGTTAAGAATTTTATCAAGTGACAATCCAAGTAAATTTGGTATATATTCCCCCTTTTGCAGGTGGTTAGATTCATCCAAATCACTAATGGAACAGGTAAGCATTTTCTATTGTCTTATATTTTATGGCCTAGGTGATTTTGTATATATGCTAATGGAAACTACCTGGCTGTTATTGATTTGCTGGTGTACACTGGTTTTCAAAATGTACTGTCATGTCACCAATTTGAAGATTACATTCAGTGAAAGCTTCCAGACATTTGTCATAGGAGGTCATGTGGCATAAGAAAGTTGTGGAACATGTACGACCAGTTAGTGACTAAAGCAAGCCAACTTCAGTGGAATTTCTATAACTAAGTCATTACTTGGACATGCCAAGTACATTTGCAGACTAATGTACATCAATAAGAAAAAACAGTTTCTGTTGATGAAAATGGGTAGGAGTCATATGCCACAGCTATATTGTTTCAAAAGTCCTTTTACAGGAGATCTGTTTAGGGTGATGGGTATCACATCTTTTCTAGTAGAAGAGCAGTGTTGCTTCATAATGAATGGTAGCAAGGTGATAGTTTGATTAAATGAAAATATAGGTCAACATGAATAGAAATCAGACCTTTTGCAAATAGGGAGAAAGAGTAAGTACCTGCTCAAGAACTCTAAGCATTAAAAGGAAGTGTACACAAGATGTTCAAGTACATCAGTTGGTTCAGTTGTATGATGCGTTTATGTCTTATTTCTCTCTTTTCCCTCAAAGGATGTGAAGGAGTTTGATTTACTACTTATGAAGTACAAGTACTTCAATTTCTTTGACTTGAATCCAAAGGTTAGTGAAAGGATCTCTTCAGTGTTCATTTGTTGACTGTGTCATACATAATTTTTTTTGTACACAGCAGAATGTTTGTCGTATCCTTTGCTTGCTTTTAGTTGCATTGAGTGACCCAAAACTTACAAACTCCTCTGTGTTTGATAGACCATGGTGCTGATGGAGTATGGCAGAAGAAACCTGATTTCCCTTTTAAGCCAACAGTGCTTACAGTATAACATCCTTTGAATCAGTGGCTGGAACATTGAAGACAACTTAATTCAAAATAATGGGCAAACACAACTTGTGGTTACAGAAACACTGCTTATGTCAGGACGCCAGGATTGTTTGACCAATCATCTTAGTAACGTAGAATCCTTGTTAGTATAATGGAAGCCATTCTAGCCATATCCGTAATTTTGTGAAATTTACATACTCCAAATTTGTTGATATTAATGCCCCAGTGTTATAACTATTACATGCTAAACATTCAATGCACAATGAAGTGTGCTCATGATGCAATATGCATGAACATGATGCTCATACCAGTGTTAACTAAACAGATTTGGAAGCTGGGGTATCATCAAATCAGACAGTATTTCGTGCTCGGCTGTCATATGATATTACTTGCTCCCAAGAGTTTAAAATCCCGTTTAGGACAATTTACCAAACAGTGAAGAGTAGATGAAGTTTACTTGCGAGATTCAATCAGACAATGTGATGAAAAGACTGGGTTTGAAGGGCACCATTAGTAACAGTCAGAAAGAGAGGTCAGATGTACTGGGTAGGACATGACTTAATGGAAGGTAGGAGAGGGGCTATGAGAGGAGCTGTTTGTGTAGAAGTTGAAGGAAAAGGGAGAACTTGGATGAAGACTGAAGCTGGAATGGAAGGATGCAAATTTAAATGCATTGTGGTGATGTTAGTCTGCTTAAAGAAGGTACTGATTGGAAGAAGGAAGCATAGGGTAGGAAGGGGGGAGGGGGCCAATCATGGGGAAAAAGGCTTTCAGCAACCTTTCATCAAAGGCATACATAAAAATGGATGATGACGATGATTGTTACTGAAACATAATTGGGAAACTGTCAAGGGGTGAATTTGGTCCAGGGATTCTTTTTGGTTGAGTTTCATGACATAAAATTCCCTGTAATTCATATTTCATTGATTAGTGTTTTTCTCTGGATTATTTAAATCAACGTGAATGCCCCAGTATAGAAACAATCCATGTAAGCTGATGTAACTTTAAGCAATGTAGAGAAAACGTTATTGACCTATCTTAAGTTGTAAATACATTTTAGGGAAGAAAGCGACTTACTTTCTTCACTACAATAAAAGATTGCAGTATTAGTCTGTGGGTTGATCTAAAGAGGTAACGTTTGCATTTCCATAGGCTTCCAGCACATGGTAAAAAAGCAGTACCAGTCAGCATTGTTTCACTCGAGTAAATCTCCACCATCATTAGATTTTGCTGTTAGGTCTAATTGTCAAAGTGCTTTAAAGGGGATCTTCGTTACTTATTTATTGAAGATGCTACCTCCTTTGATTTACTCATAAAAACGTCTTTAACATTACTGTTGATTCACTTGAAGTGATGGCAATCTATCCTTGGCTTATCGGCTGGCTAATAGCGATTTTTATCTTCCAGACCAGATTTTGTGAGGATTTGCATTAACTTATTCAGATAAGTGTTCATAATGTACCAATGAAGTTCAGCAAAGGTTTTAGGTTAGTTCAAATTATTTAGCTTGGGTGGTTAACCTGCAAAAAGTCGACTGTTGATATTCTTGCTCGTAGATAGCTTCCTCTTACTATTTAATTAGTGATTTACTTCTAACGGGTGATGTAGTTCATCATTTTGTGTTCCAAGCAAGTGCCACGATTTAAAATAGATAGGAAGTTGTAGGAAGTAAAATGGGACTAAAGCATAAACTTGTGATACCCTAGAGCTTGGTAGAAATAAGAAGCCGTTGAAATGGTCCAGTAAGATTTATTTGGGCGAGAATGATCTCTTGTGGTTCATATGATCATAATGTAGTTAAGGCAAAGTTGTACTTTCATCATAACGAGGTTGACCATTAGATGCAGTTAAGATGGACAGTATGGGTAAGAGTATGGGTGAGCTTTTGATGTTCAAGTCTTCGTGAATTCTACCACTCCATACTTTTGTATTAATCCATTAACATAATTCAGATGAGAAATCTGTAATGCCCTGTATATATTTCCAGTCAATGCAACGCAGTCTTTACGATTCGTGGTTACAAGCCATTACAAAGAGCCCCTTATTCACCATATTATGCTACCATGAACGTCGGAAGTCAGAAGAGCGTAAATGAGTATTGGCTTGGGTCCGCCTTACTGGCCGAGGGGTGCGTAGTTGAGTATTTACCTTATTCCAAATTGGATACCGATTTGACTCTGCAAAGTATGAAGAGATGGGAGTAATATAAAGAGCGGTCCCTTAACTCTTATTTGCTTGGTAAGTGTATGCTGGACTTTTTGTATGTTCTCGTAAGACAAATGGAAAGGAAACTTTAAAAGCCCCATCCAAAACTGCGTTTTCTCATCAAAATGACTGTGTAATTTAGTCATGTAGTTTAACTATTATATTTGGTCGCAACCATGTTAGCTGCTGATGTCTTAACCTCTTAGTTTTAAGCCAGGGCAATAACCCTTATTTATCTAGTGGAAACGTTTGGTACTTTCCAGTAGCGGAGGAAGGTGGAAGAGAAAGGGATAAATGACCGACGCTAGTATGTGTTGTAAAGGTCTGTATTGTAGCCTTCACAGTTTCATGTTCATTTTTATTTTGCATCCCACGCAGATTGATGAAGTCAGAATTAATCAGATATATGAGCAAGCAAAATGGCAGTTGCTTACAGAAGATGTGGAATGTACAGAGGAGGAAGCCATAACCTTCGCAGCCTTGCAATTTCAGGTAAAAGTTGCAAGTCAGTCTCCGACAGCAGCACAAGCAAAAGAAGAAGTCGACGATATCGAAGCAGCACTAAATGACTTACAGGTAAGAAGGAATATGAAAACTAGTTCGTGTTTAACATGATATTTAGTGCTGGAGTGCTACGAGAATTATAAATTGGATTCTGTGATTTACTGTACTAATCTTTGTTATTGCAGTGATATTTTACGATTGCTTTCCTTAAAAATTTCGCATCTGTAACTCTTTGATGGTGAAGAGCTGTTTAATTCTTACTAAAGCTGTAAAATTGTTGTATAAGACCTTGAAGATTTTGCATCTACGGAAGCTTGTTTCCTTGAAGTGGAAACACTTCTTTTTTGCTGTGTGCCTGTATCTAACACACCATTTATGTCATGATAAGTACAGTTATGTATTTCATACTGACATTGATCCCATGTACATATTTTGTAAGCTAACATTTAAGAATGCTGCTGACTTCTTAAACTCTTCCAGTTTTTATAATGATCATCCCTTTTCTGACTAGATGACATTGGAAGGTACTACAGCCGCGCCAGATGGACCAGTGCGACCGGTGAGTATCAATGGTTTTTAGTTGGTAAGTCAAATAGTAATGATCGTCTCAACTAGTGTGAAATATCAGTACCTTGACACTGTTGGCATCAGGGTTCTGAGGCATCAAGCAATTCTTTAAGATGACATTTTAAGGGAGTTGAATGCTGGAACATGGCTTCAAGAGCAAAAATCATCCGTTACTGGAAGGACGTAGGGGGTAACTCGTTTGTAAAATATCAATGATCTATTGTGAAGTTTTATTGAGATTTGTAACGTAATGAGAAATAAATTTGCTTGTAAGAAAGGTGTAAGTAGTAGTCAGTAGGGCCGGAGGCTTTATAAAGAGGGTTTTTTTCGGTTTAATAATTTTGTGCGCCTTAGTTTCTACTTCAAAATTTTATAATCTTCTGCTCCCACCCCACAATATTTTTCTGCTGGTGGCATCACAAAGGATCAAATGCATGTATGAATAGCCGGAACTGTAATGTTTGATTTTGTCTTCTCGAGGTTTTCTGTTGTTTTTTTTCTGGTTGAGCAAGTATCAAACAAAATTGCGGTATAAGGATTCATTTTTAGACACCGGAAGTAATATTGGTTGCTTTATATGTATATCTCTTCAATCTTTCCATCTTTTCAGACGCTTACACACATCCCAGAGCTCAGTGATACGCTTCATCTTGTTAAGTAAGTACTCGTAGCGTTGTTTCGATTTTCGTCAGTAATCAGATACTGCTTGCGCTCATGCCCCCTCTCCATCATCCCCTGCCTCGGAGCCTTCATGACGCGTTCCCGTGGAACTTAAAAGTCGTTTTTTAAACCTATTATATCTTCATTGCAGTAACCCGAGCCAGTGAGATTCAAGAGCCCTGACATAGTCGTTCTTTAGTCCTCTCGTGGCCGTTTCTGGTCCATGTACTCAGTTTATCATCTCATCGATGTCTTCTGCTGTCATACTCATGCCGTGGGCTGTTTTTGTGTTGAATCTGAACATTGCAAGTTTTCCTGGTAGTTGCGCGCAATCGTTAGACTACCATACGTGCAGAAACGCGTTGCTTAATGCGTATTGCGTTAGATTAACATCACCTAGCATTTGAAGTTTTTTTCCCTAAAAAATGTTTATGATGTTGCATGATATCCACTCTTGAGAGAGATTGATGTTTAATGACCGCTTAGCTAGTGACAATGTGGTGGAACCAGTTATTACATTTGAAATACGGAGGCGAAGACGACTACTTGAAGATCAATGTAGATGCAGTCATTCTTTATGGACTGTGAACACTTAACAACGACATAAAATAGTATTTATTACAGAACAGGGTTCCTGCAAATTATGGCCGCGCAAAGAGTTCTCTGTAATCCTGGTCTGATTCTGATTTTGACCAACGACGTCATTTGTTACAGTTCTGGGAAGTAAGGCTACTCGTACCACGTGATCATTACGTATTCATACCACGATCTAGAAACAGTTCAAAAGCCAATGAATAAACAAAGAACTATATCTGTCAACAGATCAACTGATGTAGGTAGACAGCTAAGTGATCATTTGAAAGGTTACGAAAGACGGCATCTGGAGAATATATTTTGATTCAAATTGGCTAGTTATACAAATGAAACGCTGTTAAAGAACAGAATGACTATTGTTATCAGTAACAAATTTTTCTCACCATGCGGAACACCCTATTCTTAAAATTTGTAAAACCAAATGGTCATAACGAGCATTTGATGTCCACGAGGAGATTATGTACCCCAAACAGTAGTCCACCAGCAGCAGTGTTTTCCATATAATTACCATGTATAAGGCAGTAGGTTATTTTCTCGCTTGTGAAATTCGTTACATGTTCTCCCGATACTTAAACGTACGAACTAACCGGTTTTAATTAAAGATCCAAGGGCATACATGTCAGATGGGGAATCCTTTTTCTATTTCGTATGTTCAAGACTGTTGATTTCTCTGTTTTTTTGTTGACACTACTGTGAGTGATTACTATCAAGTATGCGACAAGTGTATCATAGTACGCTCTTCAAGAGAACTCACGTCTTTGTTGTGTTGAGTTTTGACACCTAGACAGCACACTTGAACTGACCCTCATTTCATGTCATTTAGACTTAGCATTTATAGAAATTCTTTCCCCAACCAAGAGTAAGCAGTATGCCATCTGCAGTTGCCCCAGTTGTCACTTGTGAGAACGAGCGACTAATCCACTACGTAATGGCGACGGCGCACTATAGAAGCTGTACACCACCGTTGATTAAACATAATTATCTCAAGTAACAAAAGCAGTAATAAACTACAGTGCATTTTTATTCCCATTTCTAAACAATTACGTAATTTGATCAAGAGTTTGATCGAGATTGGTATTTGAATTAAATATGACTTGATGAACCAACTGAATCGATAACGCGAAATCTAAACCCATGTGAAAGACTCCTTCGTTCCCGCACTTCAATACTCTTAGACGATGTGACCAATCATGCTAGAAGGTGGCACCATGAAACCGGCAGCAAAGCCCTCACTATATTTATACAGCTGCATGTTTAGAAAGCTGGGTGTTTACATGTTTGTCTGATCATGATTCACAACAACATGGCGTTGATAACGCTAGTTGATTGTGCTATTCTTCTATACGTACACGACTCGAAATATTGATAATCTTAACAGTCATGCCCATCTTAGATAAGTCATCGCGCAAACACCTTTTATGGCAATTTACCTGTATTCTCCAACCTACGCATAACTTTATAATTGTTCTGATCAATATGTGCAAGCACTGAACTTTCTTATTATCATCTTGGTATCTGGGCTATACAGGGATTTTTTATAGGGAAGTCTTAAAACCAACGACTTTCTAAAAAGGTAGTAATCACCGACCCGTGATTTTTAAGGGAAGGCGTCAGTATTAACTGATGTGAAAAACCTCCTCTCTGTAGCATTTATTCTGTACCATCTAAACGGTTGAAGTAGATTTTTCAGGAGCATTTTACCCAATTGTACTAACAGCTGTAGGGTGGTAACAGTTCCCCCCTCTAAAGGTTACCATGCTAACTAACTACCGTGTCGTAGATCTCCTAATGAGTGCATTGTTATGCCAAAACTAATGATAGAAAAACTAGTTGTGATACTTGAAACATGTAAGAGCCCTTCCATTTTTAAGGTACAAATGAGAAGTTTGGAGGAATAGACGATCTGTAACGTACAAGACATGGAAACAAAGTTAGCCTGAAGATCAGTTGCCAGAAAAAGAGGCGAACTCTATGATCAAGCGATTTTCTGGGGAAAATGAAGGAAGCGGAATCCCTATGTAAAATTCTGCAGTATGTAACAAGGCGTCTGCTATCATGACCGATTGTACGAGGTGTAGATATGTGGACCCTACTGGATGCACCTGCGAAATTCCCCAGGCACTTACGTTTTGTAGGAAGTTAGATTCGAATGATCAAGATTAAGCACGTCGCCTAGTTTTGCGTTAACCTTGCATCTAAAGAGATAGATATTGAAAGATTTGTTCCTTTTGTCCTCACAGAACGAAAAAGCTTGGTTTGAAGAGTGTCAAACCTTACTGGTTTGTTTTTAAAGGTAAATGTAAATTAAGTTTTATTTCGATGCAATAAATTTATATTTTTTACCATGTATAAGATTACATAAACGATGGCGTGTAAGTAAATGAAGGTAGTTTGTGTAGTGGACGTAGCTCATGTGGTAGAAATATGGAGGGTGTATTTTTTAAGTCTTGCGTATCACTTGAGGTTCACTAGTTCTTTATTGAGTCACGTAATCATGCCTGATTTGCACATTACCGCCCCACCGGCGTACTGGAAAAGTATATATCATTGTAGAAATATTTATATTGATAGCGTTTGATAATGTTCTTCACTTTTGCTGTTCGGAAAATGTGTTTATTGTCGTTCGATTTGATCAACTAAATAAACTAATCATATCTGGCCTCGATTTAGAAAAGTTGGATACTCTCCGACCCTGTTAAGGCCTACTTCTTTTTCTTCCTACACCATAGTGTCAAAGCTGTGCCAGCTGTAGACTGGTTTTCTTTTGGTCGTTGTTTCCATTGTTTATTTGTTCCGTTAAGTTTGTGTCCCAGGTGCTGCTGTCATTACTATTTTGATGACTTGCTGTATTTCCTTCGTCTTAGATACTCATATATCGTACTTTAAGAGCAAGAATGAAAGTTTTGGAGCTCCAACCCAGAAAGTTAACTTAAAAGGTAATCAAAATGTGTATGGTTGTAATTTAATGCCTTCAGTCGTTTTTGTACTCGCATGATTTTTCTAAAGTAGAATGTGCAGCCAAACAACACATTGAGTGTATAAAAATAGCTAAGAACTGGTTGTAGGTCCTGTGCCAGACATTCAACAACTTGTCTCTCAGTTGCCACATACGTTAGAATCGGGCGTAGAGGTAAAGATATTTGTATTTTTTTGCGGAGAATGCCACAGTTGAAAGTTGCCATTGGCTCTGGAGCGTTGGTATTATTTTAAAACTACGTATGAAATATCAATCGCATACATTGCTTTATATACTATTCGTTTAGAACCAAAAGCGAGTACCATGGCAGGAAAACGCAAAGCTTGTGTGAAATGGTCTGGAGTCGATGGTAGCAGTTCGTATACCACGTCTTTCGTAAGGTTCTACTGACGATTGAGTGATACCCGATGTAAGACCTGTTTGGTGAAAGTTTGCGGGAAAACTCGTACCTGGATAATAGCTAGATTTCATTACGGCATCACACAAAGGTAATTACCCATGGTCAAGCCCAGATGGTGGGGATCAGCTACTGAACACCATTGTAATGCACTGTTCGTGTAATGCAATTTCCCATCCGTTAGTGACTTTTATATTCCAGGTGTGTCCGCAGTGATACAATTGACTACCAGCGTCGAAAGGGATAGCTTAGTCATACTGTCTGAAGACTGATTTTAACTAGCTATGATTCTTTTCGGTAGGTTGTGAAGTTACCCCGGAGGTGAATATAGCTAAAGACAAGTTCAATATCAAGCTAAAGATACCAGGACCAGACATGCTTGAGATTGAATTAAGTTGTTCCTCTGGGGAACAGTACGCCAAATGGATGGCTGCGTGTCGGCTAGCTTCAAAAGGAAAGACTATGGCTGATCCAACGTACGATATGGAGGTTTCAGGCGTAAAAACATTTCTAAACATGCAAAAGGATAAAGACGAAGATAGTGAATTGCCAGAACAGGTAAGTCACTCCAAATAGAGTGATAGTTAGCTAGGAGCGTGAACTGTGTACATAGTCGGAGTTCCATAATATGTATGTGACATCTTCATGTTTTTAATGCTGATGAACGGTAGCCAGTATGGTGGCCGAAGTTCATTCGAGCATTCGCTATGAATGTACGGCTGTTAAATCCAATAAATGGCAATGATAATGGTAACGGCTACTTCCAAAATTTTGAGGCAGTGGGTAAAGGTGAAGTGGCAATATGTGCATTGCAAATTCAGCTATTTCAAGTAGGAACCCAAGCTTTCTGATAAAATTTCTCTTTTTCATTTCCCATCATTTTAATCCTACCGCTTTTCTTCCAGTATTATGCGTATACCGTCGTTCTCCAGAGTTTGATGTGAATTTAAATTGTTGTTTTTGCTAAATGACCACATCACAATGCATACCAAAGATCTAAAGGGTTAGCTCCATTTACAAGAAGAAATCCATCAGTTTCTCAGGGCTGCTTAATCTTCTGGATGGAAGGTGGATGACTTAAACTTGCATATTAATACCATTTTTTAATCGTTACTTCCTTGTACCTCATTTCTTTGCACGAGTATCTCTTGATGGCAAGCCGGGGTTAGATGTTAGCAAAAATGGAGAAACACGCAAGGTTAGAACCATAGGACTTTATACGTAAAAGCCTATGCTACGTATAAGTTGACAGGTATAAGGCATCGCAGCTTTATCTATGACGAGGTATTTTCAATTCATTAATAAAGTTAGTGTAAAGAATTTTTCTCTAGTAACGTTTAGCTTTGAAATATCAAAATAACGACAGTAGTCAGGGTAGAAGCCCTGAAACAAAAAGTTTATGGTCGGTGATTGTTTAGTCATCATCTATTCATCTATTTGTAAGGCGAAAGTTTTTTTCACAGCAGAAGGAATAATTTTATGTAGTTGACAGGTGTAGTGTAGAAGGTATCATACTACTGATCGATTTAGCCATCCAGTATTCTAATTTTTGCATCGTTGATTGTCTGTTTTGGTTAAGCGTACTATTGTTACTGAGTAGGAGCTTTTAATTCTTTCTAATGTGAAGATTTACTAATGTAGGTTGACTAAACGCACCAAATCGCCGCAATAATCGTCTTTAATTAATTATTGGTTATCAAAACACCTGCATGAATACAGTCGTTCCTTAACAAAGGTTACCTTCAGGTTAATACTGCGATGCATGCCCCCTGCTCAATAGTATTTAACAAATGGTAGCTTCTAGTTTATTTAACAAGGATAAAACTGAATTAATGTGATGTCAATAATAGGAACCCGTTGATTTCGCAGCCTGCATGTATGAAATTTATAAGGACGAATATTATAAGACAAGTACAACTCAAAGTCACCCCCTTCTGTTGTACGGTCTTAAAATGCTAGAGTCCACGTACAATTAGGGATGTTTAAAGTGTAGGCAAATGCATAGTTGTTTTTTGTCAGCTTAATAAGTATTCGTCTATAAATGGCGGAGCTCGCGTCACAGTAGCATTTTCACACACTCTTGTAAACAAAGTATATTTTCTTGTTATCGTAGAGCACAATTCAGGCGGAAGATTTCGTGCCACCAAGGCTACTCACGAAATATAAAAGTAAACAGGTAAGTGAACCATAACTGAGACTTGGTCTTTGTTATTCAATCATGTTTTTTGAGTGACGCCACATCTGTGACAAAAGTACTATTGGTAGTCTCAGTAGGGCCACACAGCAATGACGTATAGCACATGCAATCACGGTACGTGATTAAATCTCACATTTTGCGTTATGAGAATTTTTACAGACTTGGACATGGTTGATGTGAATATACTGTCAGACACAATTGTATTCTTGCCTTTGTATCTATTGGTCAAACAGAGAAATCCAGAGATTATATAGTAATTAGATTTCTCTGTTTAAGATATTAGTAAATATTGGCATTTCTTAAAACCAGATTAAATTACAATATTACAACTGGGGGTGATCAATTCAACGTGACCTTTGTCTTATCAAATCAAACAACATTGGAGGGGGTGTGGGGGTCGAGAGAGAGGCAGTACAAGACCAAACTTTCTGAAACCATTTTCAACCAGTTTGGATATGGACAGGATGTAGTTGATTTCCTTGAAGTATTTTTAGCCTGCTACGGACATGAATTCTGGCGATTCATGATCAGTAATGGTTGCTGGGTGGATATTGACTGTGATCCAATATAAGGTTAGAAAGCTAAGATTGTGCAAAGTGGCCAATCAACTTTACAACCCTGACAATCGTAGCGATTTTAGAATCCCAAGATTTGATTTGCACTCTTCGAAATGCTCGAATTTACCCAAAAACAAAAGAAGTCTTGGAAAAGGTTAAGACTTGAGAAATGCTTCCTGGAATTTTTAGGCTGACACATCCATAGGTTTAATGTCATTGGATGATAACACTTGTAGTAGTAAATCATATTGTGAAAATCGTAGGACTGTAGGGAATCGAACCATCTACGACCTTCGTTGTTGCATCTCAAACGTTCTGCCGCTGGAACATGATCCCTTATCAATGGGAGAGAGAATTCTGTGTTCCTTATTGCTTTCATTGAGGTCACTACAGGTTTTTATATGTTAATTTTGTTTTAATAAACCTGAATGTTAGAGTCCGGTGTCAGCTACCTCTGACTGGTGCACTAAGTAGAATACGTGCATAAATTACTTTCTTTTGTAATTTATTACACAAGATCATTTCATAGCAGCAATATGTAAACCTTTTTGTAGGTTGTGTCTTTAATTCTAAATTTCAGCCCCAAATCCTCGTAGTAATCTTAGTAAATGCGACTGCTAGATGCAGAGTCTCTATGAGAGATAATACTAGCGTAGCCGTCAATTGATCACAGGGAAACAGTAGATGATAACAGTATGATAACAAAAATATGGATTGAAAGCTCTACGATTCTATATGTAAGGGGAACAGTAATCGGAAAGGAAACCCCGCTATTTTTACTGAGATTTTCAGAACAACATGGTGTAGTAATTAGCTCTTGCCGCTTTTGTAGTTACATTGTATCCATGTCTTGCAAGTGGTTTATTACAGTTTGAATCGCTACGTCATTAATTACGCACGCAATGCCAATTTCGTTTGTAACTGGCTCTAAGCGCATGTGCCTATGTATAGATTTCGAAATTTACTCTTTCAGAAGCTGCAAGAAAAGGAGTCTGTTTCATGTAAGAGTTTTTTAGGCGATGGTAATACCATGGGCTATGGTTGCTATTAAGCAGCATAGCAGGTGGTTTTATTCATTGCATAACATACATGACTCCCAGAAGTAGGATGACCTCCGACTTTTATCACTGACAGCTATATCTTTTGTGAAAAGGAACTGAATTTCATCACCCATGATTACAAGTATTGTTTATTTTCAGCATCTTCAAAAAATTATAGCTATGCATAAAGACCCTTTCCCGTTCTTTAGCCGGTTCTTGTCAGTTAATTTCACATGTGACAGATTCACGGCTAGTATTATATATAAGTTTCACACCTTTGACCCTATGGTGAGGAATTTTTTATCCAAATAGCCTCTCACCTTGTATATGGATCTTACCGTACTTTTCTTTGAGAGAGGGGATTACTGAAGCCTTTGAGGAATACGAATCTGTTAGCAAAAATTTGCGAACTAGCAGAGAAGTGTGATAGAACTAGATAGATGGATTTCAAGAAACACTTAGGTAGTCTTATAGGTTTGAGCAGTCAATATAATCAGTCAGTTTAAGATCATTTTTCATTTTCTTCCATTTTCACCTTTTTCAAATCTAACTGTAGATTGCCGCAAGAATTCTTGAAGCTCACTCAGCGTTTACCAAATTGACACTGTTGGAGGCAAAGATGAATTTCATTAGGCAGTGGCAAGCGTTACCGGAATTTGGTATTACTACATTCAATGTTAAATTCAAAGGAGTTAGGAACAAGAAAGCGGTAAGGAATTGAGACAGTACTGCTATTTTCGGAGTAGTATATCACTGCTGCAAGTTTACTTTTCATTTGATGTGTTCAAACTAAGATGATATTCAAAGGTCGGAACTAGTGTTGTTGGTCGTAGGTCGTTTCCGGATATGTCTGCTAAGATAATTTCTCCTTCTTTTCTGCCTTCAAAATTCAACTGGCATGGTATTTTGTTAATGAAATCGTCGTTTGAAACGTTCGTGACGCCCTGCCAATATTTAGGTAATTCAGTACATAGTTCAAATGAAAGAATGATGGGTTAAAGTCTTTGGTTACATGGCGAGATAAAAACAGTTACTGAAACACTTACTTCTGATATCTGGTGGCAATAACATTTGTGCTTATTACACGTATATTAGGACATCCCCGGACATGTACAGTCAGTCCAACTGTAAGACTGTCATGTCATGCTTTCAAACTCTCATAAATGTAGCAGAGATTGATAATGTGAATTAGGAAGAAAATATGTTAGCTCACTTTGCTTATACCGTTTGCTACTATGAAGGCATCGCTAGCAAGTTACAAATCCAAACTTCACCAAAACTTGCCTCTACCATTTTTCAAATGTGAAAAATCTCTACTCATAACTCTGTTAATATTGCTTGGACCCTGAAGTATTTTTTCCATGATTCAAACATTTTTAAGATCGTGACATCACATTTTCCCGCCGCATTGTAAGATTCCCTGATTTGTCATCTCTTTTATTGATTCAGTGTTTTGACTGAACCTTGATAGGGTAACAAAGCGTACCAGTTAACTGTAACCCATTAGAACATAAAGTTCACAAAGACATTGCTGTGCTATTAAAGGATACGCATTTTCTGTTGATGCATAATAGGGGAAGTATTACATGAAGGCCTTGTCCATACATATCCGGATCTTTCTTAATCCGCGAACATTTTTGTTCTGATTTGAAATCTGTGGCCACACCTAGCGTATGCGAATCGAATTCTGCCATCCACACACACTGATTCATTGTAGTACCACGGATACTTCTTACGTATTGTCAGCAAACCATGCGTAAAAGCCGGCGTGTGAGAACACCGAGAGAAACTTGTTATTTGCTGACCACTTTTAAAACTTTTCGCGTTCTATGATTCACCATTGTGAATTCGTGCTATTGTTGTCAGTATGTCAGATTTGGGGCAAAAACGAATCGAAATGAAAAGACCAATGTCGTTTATTTGAAACGATGGTGAAGTTTAACTCCAGTTATGGTAACAAGGGAGTGCAGATCGTCAGGGGCCATGGAAAATGTTTAGCACCCATAATACATACGCGTTAAAGACTGGACCAAACTTTGTTATGTCATCGGATTCAAAAGTATCCGGATTCGCATGCAGATTAGCTGGATGCGTGTTGACGTAAGGTGTAGCTGTAAAGGAAAAGTTGCGGATTCAAAAATATTCTGGATTCGCATGCAGATTAGCTGTATGCGTGTGAACGTAAGGTGTAGCCGTAAAGGAAAAGTTGCGACTTCAAAAATATTTTGGATTCGCATGCAGATTAGCGGGATACGTGAGGACGTAAGATGTAGCCGTAAAGGAAAAGTTGCGGATTTTGAAATATCTGGATTCGCATGCAGATTAGCTGGATGCGTGTGGACGTAAGGTGTAGCCGTAAAGGAAAAGTTGTGGTTTCAAAAATATCTGGATTCGCATGCAGATTAGCTGGATGCGTATGGGCGTAAGATGCAGCCGTAAAGGAAAAGTTGCGGATTTTGAAATATCTGGATACTTCTGGACGGGATCTCAATCATTACGCTCCCTCTTCTCTATCGATTACTAGCAACACTTGTCTTTATTTTGATTATTTGACAGGAAGCACTGGGCGTTTCTTTCAACCGTGTCGTACGGATGGAGCCTGTAACTCGTGAGGTGATCAAGGAGTGGCGGTATAGTGCCATGAAATCGTGGAATGTGAACTGGGAGACTAAGGAAATGATCATTCATTGCGAAGATGAAGTGGTGATATTCTCATGTGTAAACATGGATGTCAAAGTTGTACATGAGTTTATCGGTGGTTACATCTACTTGTCAATGCGAAAGGACGTCAACTCACCGCTGGATGAAGAGTTGTTTTTCAAGCTAACTGGAGGGTGGGTTTAATGTAGTATTATCAAGATTAACCGACTATTGCCATGCAAGCGAGTACCGGTCGCTTACAGAGGCGACTGATTGGGCATGTAGGGGCGACGAGGGTAACCATTTTTAGGTAGGCGGTTTTGCTAACAGTGCCATCTACGTCGTTACTGATCTGTAGTGATATTTTCAATGGTACTTGCTGCAAGCTATGTCGGTCAGTCTGTTCTTGGGCTTTAGGATAAGTCCACAAGATTCAAAATTGACAAATGAGAAATTTACAGGTGCCCATAGCTGGATGTCAGTTGATCGAATAAGGTACGTTTTTGGACGTAGGCGTAAGAGGAACCTATGGAACTAGTATTCTCCGACTAGAGACATGCAGTTTTGTCGTAGAATAACTCGTCTTTGTACAATTATTTACATATTTTTATGATTTGTCAAATCGTGTAAGTTAATTGTATCGGTAATCGCCTTAGCGTAATATTGTAATGCAGCCAAAAGGCTTCTCTGAAAGGACATGGTTTCCTTCCATTTATTTTATCACGACGTTTAGTTTTAGTACGTATGCGGTCAGAGAACTGTACGATTTTTAATTGTTTCGCCTTTTGACGCAGCACAAGTAATACTAGGCAAAAATCTTAGTTATTCGTATGTCTGGACTGGTCTGACTTGCTTATCTACAAGACTGGTGAAAGGATGTGTTGGGTGAGAGATTCAACTGAACCCATCATTGAGCTGAAAGAGGTGAAAGATGGATTGTGGCGGATTTGGTAGTTATTTAATCAGAAATATTACTGTTTTGAAGAAATAGTTTTTTTATACTGATTTTAGTTTCTTTATTTTCTTCACAATGCTTTTTAAAGCACGATTCGTGACTAGTTATCGAAATAGTAAGTGGGAAGGCAACAGCGCAGTTATGTGTCTTTCTTTAAAGTGTTTTAAGTTAGTGTTTTTAGGTAGTAAAGTAGTTGAATGTCAAGAGTTCGAAGTAGTTGTGAGCGATTTTGTTCTTTTTCTGATGCCTTTGACATGAACTGCAGCTGATTTTTAAATTCTGTTAACTGATGTAAGGAGGGTGAGAGGGAAAGGAGAACGAAGCTGGGTAGGAAAGTGAAACGAAGATATGCAGCTGTGGAAGTAAAATGAATTGACTTTCATAAGCAACATAAAATATTTTTGGAGAGTTAAAATTGCATAAATTACTCCTTTTGCAGGCGCATTTGTTTCTGTTTACCTATCGACAGCTGAAGAACAAATTAGCTTTTATTCCAGGGGTGTTCGGGGGGGGGGGGGGGGGGGGTATTGGAGGAAATTGCGACTTCAGGGCGAGGTTTTACTCGGCAATCGTTTATTTTTATTTGGAAAACGTCGGCTTTGTGTTGCTTATGAAATGTTACTTATATTAAGAGCTTTTAATTATGTTCATTACTGATCCATTTTCTTGGTACCATCCTACAAATGTTCTACCATTGCAATCTGTCTCCACTTCGAGTTATAGGAGGGATCTTTTGTTTAATGCTAGTTTACTGCCAGTAGGTAGAACTTTATGTATAGTGTCCGGTTGGCTGCTTATACAAGTTTAAACTTGCTTGTACCTATTGAATCTGCACCACAAATCGTGCGTAGCAATCTTGCTTAACCACTTATCAGTCGCCTCCTGGCTGTGAAGGCATATTAGGCTTCAAACATTTCTTAGAGGAAAAATGATCTTGGCTATTTTTGTTTTGAGATATCTGAGTAGGTTAAGAATAATCGGTAGGAGAAGGTTCATTAACAGGTTTAAGTATAGATCGTTATATCCATTGTCAGGATATGTAGGATCTGCTTCGAGGTTTCTGTTTATATGAATCACGCTAGCCCTTGCCACTATGTTAAGCAGTATTGAGTACACTTTTTTTTCACAATTGTAAACCGTCTTGTCTTTTCCATCAATTAAGTCAAATTCCCGGGTTAAGTGGGGGAGTATTTATACCCGATGATTTCATGGTTTTGAAGTGGCTTAGTCCTGTTCTTTAAAGTATTGATGCCAGATATTGTACGTCGAGTGATAATTTTGCCTCGTGTTAATTTTGCCTCGTGTTAATTTTGCCTCGTGTTATACGCTGTTTTCTGCCAAGAGATTAGGTATTTTGAGTTGATTAAAATGATCTGTCTCGAAACCCAGCGATTGTTGTCTTCATCAAACAATATGAGTGGGACTGAATTGATTCATAAATTCTCTATGTAATTTAAGTTCTTAGATATAATCCTGGCGCAGTTTGGATCTTTTGGATGATGTTTTCTTGTAATCACAGTTTTTCAGTTCTTTTGATGAACATTTAGGTCCTTGAGGCTGCAGTAGTTCTGTTGTTGTTGCTATTGAATTATTGCGGATGTCGCATCATTAGTGATACGTGAGGCGCAGAGATACAAAATAGTCACCCTGCCCCGATGTTTGTTAATAGTTCACTACGTCAAAGCACAGCATCCTTTTTCTTTTGCCCTTTTTACAGTCTACAGGCTCCAGTTGTCCTCTACAACTGGCCTTTCAGGGGTCGAAATAAGGAAAATTTGTATCATCGGTGAAAATTAAAACTACAGAAGCGAGCTCAGAGGTGGGGGTTGAGGTTCGGAGGAAAAAACCCAAGAATATCATGTATCTATTCGAAGAGCAGGGGATGAATGAAATTTTTATTGACTCGTGTCTTTCCCCGGTGGTGTTTTTTCTGAATTGCACTTTTGTGCCATCGGTCTTTTTCATTTTTCCACCGGTTTTCACCGATCACCGGCCGTTATTTCGATCACTGCCTTTTTGAAAACATGCCCCTTAAACATAGTAACTACCTGCTACACCTTGGAGCATAACTGAAGTAGTCCCAGCGAGGGATGTCTATAAAGTACCCTATTGCACATGTGTCTGGGTTGCAAGTTTCTCCGTGGTCATATGCTCTTGCACTCATTCTGTTACGCTTGCCTATTTGTGTTGTTATAGAAAATGGGTTACAGCATGGATATCTGTTAAACTACTGCTAAGGCATGGCACTGATTCTTTAATGCTGTTATATGTTTGATAAACCCCTTGGAGATCAAGGAGTATTACTATAAATTTTTTGTTGCTCGTTTAGGATGGGAGATGGGGGGATCTTAGGAAAGAGTCGTATTTGTTTGGCTAGACTGAGGTTATGTTTGACCCTTCAATCGAACGTTTCATTCTTGATTGATAGGAGGACGTAGAGCGTGCTTGACATATGGACACTGTTATATTGGAATTTCAAGGGGTTAGATGCTCTCCTTGAATGGGTTGGTTGTAATGTAGGTCGAGTATCATAAATAGGACACATGAATCATTCGAGTAGATGGTAGGATTTTGTTTGTTCGAATGAAGGGGCGTGC
>JAAAKL020004976.1:0-20056 GCA_010016065.2 Carybdea cf. marsupialis auct. non (Linnaeus, 1758)
TATTTTTATTTATATTTATTTTTTATTTATACTTATACTTATACTTCTATTTATATTTATATCTATATCTATATTTATATTTATATTTTATGTTTATGTCTTATATTTTATATTAATATTTATATCTACATCTATATCTATATCTATATTTATATTTATATGAAAAAGGGTTTACCAGCAAACGTAATATAGCTAACAGTAGCCGAAGTGTATTTGAGTTGCCATAGCGACATTTATCTTTGGTTACTATATGGTCGCAAAGGCGACAACCTTCAGCTTTTCTCAATCCAATGTTTATTGTTTTCTGGTTTATGCTTCAGTAAGTTGTACACAGTTTATAATCTTTACTATTCTAATTAATATGTCATAAGATATTTCCAAATATATTGACGTTCCAAAGTTAATTTGTTTAATAATTATATAGTTACTAGATTTATTATATTTTATTTATTCCGAAATGTGTAATAGAAATGAAATACTAACGATAATTTGAAACCATCAGAAAGGTTGATCCCATCCGTTACAATTTATAAGCCATTCTATAAGTGAATTCCAAATTTTTTTGAGTTTTGCGACATATTATATGCAAATATTGTATGAGAATTTTGACATCTTTCAACAAAGTGAATACTAATTCTGAATTATTTATAGGCAATCACAAAAACACTGAACACTAACACCAACGGTAGGCATAAATCGTTAAAACCGAGTTCTACGTTTGCTCCTTATGTCTTCCTTCAAATAAATCACTTTCTTTAACCCCTACAACAAGACTACTGGACTAATGACTTACCGATTAATAGGGTATGTTAATAAAGTAAATTATATAGGGGGACTTGTTCCAGAACTTTTAGTAAAAAGTGCTCTTACAAAATATTACTACAGTAGGAAAACGGGGAAAAGCCCCCCCTGAACAAATTTTTACATCATTTCAGCTGATATTATCCCCATATTTGTTCTTGTTATCCTCTTCAAGTGCCAATAGGAAATGGAAGTAGACTCCTTTTGCCCACATTTTGAGATAGTAAATATTCCTTCCCTTGCCTCTCGGATGTCATGGACCAACATTCTGAGAGAGATATTCCTTCCCTTGCCTCTCAGATGTCACGGCCCAACATTCTGACAGAGTTATTCCTTCCCTTGCCTCTCGGATGTCACTGCCCAACATTCTGACAGAGTTATTCCTTCCCTTGCCTCTCGGATGTCATGGGCCAACATTTGAGAGAGTTATTCCTTCCCTTGCCTCTCGGATGTCATGGACCAACATTCTGAGAGAGTTATTCCTTCCCTTGCCTCTCGGATGTCACGGCCCAACGTTCTGAGAGAGTTATTCCTTCCCTTGCCTCTCGGATGTCATGGACCAACATTCCGAGAGAGTTATTCCTTCATTTGCCTCCCGGGTTTCATGGCTATTAGACTTTCTATCAGTAATGTGGTACTTAATGGTTAGGTACATTCATCTCCCCATAATTTCTACAACACGAACTTTTCATTTTATAGTCGAATAACCCATACTCAGTATCAGGTACTGAAATTGATCGGTCCTTACATATGACAACAAGAAAGTGAAGTTTCATACATAAACCCTTGCTCTTCACGTCTTCATAATAGAAACCCTTTTCAAAGTGCAAGAGCAAATAGCGTCTATATCCTTCGTTTTTTTAAAAAAAACCTACGAGGCGAGCTATACTTCCTTTATCAGCCGTAAGAACACGTTCTTTTCATCGTCATTTTATGTTTTTGGATAGATGTTAAGTTTCTACACAGGAACCAGTACTGAAGTTGTTAAACTGGTTGCTTATATCTCATGTTCGTCGGTTGACATAAGAAATTATAGGGAACCAAAGATGTATGATATGCAGCTGTTGAAAAACAGTTTCATTCTTCCATAAAAAGGGGAAGAGAGAAAGAAAATAACTTTCCACCGTTCATCTCCATGTTACTATTTGGGCTACCACTTCTAGGTCTCCAATGTAGTTATTTTAAGGTAGATGGACTTGAGTCAGGGTCGATGTCTATTACCTTCAACGGAGAATCTTACATACTGAAACATATCTTGAAGTGAACAATTAAAGTTTCAAGCTGCTCACTTAACAAAAACCTTCATTCTTGAGTTTAGCTCTTTATAAAATGTTTGTGTAGCTATGATATGATAAAGTGTATGAACTTATTTCTTTAGAATACTAAGTGCGACCAGCTGTTTCGTAAATACGTCTTATTAGTAGGTTTGATATTGAATTTCATTTCTTATTGTTACTCTAAATCACTATCATATAGTTATGACCCAAAAATCAGACAAGAAAAGCTTAATTTCTACTTGATCAACCAATTTCGAGCTGTTTAAACTAACAGAGTTAGGCTCCTAAGGTGGGAAGATGCCACAATTTGTCGCACCTCAATGTATCCTATTGGAAGTTTTCAACCACAAAATAAATCAGCATGCCTCAGAAACCCAAAATCAAATTCTTGGCTTAGATATCTTTTGTAAATCTCCTAATGATATTTCATCTTTGGATGTTATCTTTTGGGTTTACTTAATAATATAAAGTTGTCAAGGTTACAAACTTTACTGTCTTCTCTTCACTAGAAACACATTATTCCTGATATTCTGATTGAGGACTTTATTGAATAATCATTCCTCTAGCTACGAAATTTTAAAGAAACAAGTTAATTGCAAATAGGGTCTTCTCTAATAAATTAAGACGTGAACTTTTTTAGACTTACGTTTTCTGATTGGCTACTAGAATCTCGAACGTTGTTTGAGAGATTTAGGAAAGGTCATAATATATTACATTTCTTTTCATACTGGAAACATTTTGAGACGTTTCAATAATCAGACACAAACACTCCCAGAAATCTTGCAATTTGCAACGCCAGAAGGGATCGCTGTAGACACTTGCCTTGGTAGCGTGTTTTGTAGGTGCAAACTTTTGCAAACGTCGAGTACCAAAAGTAAGTTTTATTGGCACAAAGGCTCATTAACGACGTTTCACCGAATTTTTACGAAAGAGAATTTCAGCGATCAGCCACTTTACCTTCTTTGCAAAAATTCGCAACTATCAGCTACGCGGAGTTTTAGTAATTTCAAAATTACAACCTTTCGGGCCCTGAAAATTTTGAGTACAGTAAACCCTCGCAAACGACACAATACGCGAAGTTCGCGTACGTCTCTGCCCGCGAAAACGTCTATCTTTGATGTAATAACAGGATGGACAGGGGTTAGAATCCTAATCTAAATGGAGGATCTAGGCCAGATACGGGCAAACTACGTCTTATTAGGCTTTTAATCCGGTCCGCCGAACTTGTCCAAATTTTTAAAAAACCCATGGTTGTGTAAATGTCTAAAAACCTTCGTTTCCTTCCATGTAGTGCGCACTAGCCTAGACACATTGACATTTGTTGAAGTATAACTTTCCCACTGCTACTTCTGCTCTTCGATAAAAAATAGGCGGACAAATGAAAAGAAAAGTGTAGGCTACACTGAATGTCGAGTGTTTAAAAACAGTGGAAAACAAAACATATTTTCACAGAAGTCCTGTCAACGGTTGTATGGATGATATGCCAAAAAACAGTTAGAGTTTTCAAAGAGTACAATATCAGCCTTCAATTTGCTGCGAAGCATGCAAACTACCCTAGCAAGCAGTCAACACGAGAATGGGCGGCCACGTATCAGAGTTGAGCAGCTAATTTACAGACTCAACAGGATGTTCTGCAATCCAAGAGTCAAGGACCAAGGCACGATTTTGCTGGCACTCAAACATTAGAAAAGCCTAGCAAGCCGTTCGCGGAAGTCAAACTTTTGAAAGAATGCATGGTAGAGTCAGCAGATCTCTTGTGTCCGGAGAGCAAAGGCAAGTCTGAAAAGATCCTGTTATCACGCAGGACAGTGATTCGCCGCGTGGAACTAATTGACGAAGATATAGTACGCGAGTTAAAGAAAAAAGCGAAGTTCCTTTAAGTTATATTCACTAGCACTGGATGAAAGTAACGACATAAAAGACGCTTCTCAGGTCCTAATTTTTGTCCCAGAGATCAGTAGCAGTTTGATGATGGCAAGGAACTGTTGAGCAAAGGAATCGCTGAAGATGAAACGCGAAGAATACTTACATAAACAGATGTCTGCTGTCATCAAGAGAATGAAGCTGTCTTAAAGTAAATTTGCCAGTGTCACCACGGATGGATCTAAACTGAAACCTGAAAAAACGTCGGGCTACTGAAAAGAATACAGGATGTAATGAAACAAGAAAATCCTGACTAGAATCTTACTCTTCTTCACTCATCATTCATCAAGAATCCCTATGTAAGTCAGTTTTGCAGCTTGATCATGTCGTGGATCCAGTTGTACAACTCATTAAATTCATACGACAAAGCGGATTTGATCACCGTCAGATCATGACGTCCCTAGAGGAAGCTGATGAGGATGACCAAGACTTACTGTGGCACTGTCGTGTCCGCTGATTGGGTTTTGGGAAAGTGTGTCAACGAGTACGGGAGCTTAAAGAGGTTATTAGCACGTTTTAGGAGCTAATTGGGAAATCCGACGAGTTCCCCAAGCTGAGCGACAAGGACTGGCTTTGCGACTTTGCGTTTGCTGTATATATATCGTCACACATGAATGCGAAAGATCAGTTTGTGCACGAGGTGTACACAAATGTGCGAGCCTTTAAAGGTCAAGCTGATTTACTCTCTGGGCAAATGTCAAACAAATCTTTCGGTCATTTTCCCACACTACACTAACCATAGAGAAAGAGGCCACCAGAAATGTGAAGCAATACTTCAAATCACTGGATGACATACATTGAGTATTCAGCAGTCGGTTCTCTTTGTAAAGCCCTTTGTCAAGACTCCCAAACAGATCCGCAAGACCTGCGGTCTTCATTCTGACAGTCTCACAGTAGGATTTCATATTTCTTAAACTGAATAAATTTTACGTTTCACGTGAGGACGCCACGTTTTCAAACCTCCAAGGGACGTTACAGAAGGACGTTGGCTCTTTCATCTATTAATTAAGAGAACTGGTCGCTTTTACCCATGTACAGTAGATAAATTAACACACATTGATCTAAATTTACAGACTGAAATCTAGTTTCTGTTTAAGGAGGATATTTAATACAGTATCGAGATTAAATATTTGTTTGGTTAATAATTTGTTCTGAATGTTGAAAGTGATTCCATTAATCTTTTCCCTGTAAATGTTGATTTTTGTAACTTTGCACCTTTTACTTAAAACTAATGAAAACAAACGCAATCTGCAGCTTTGGTAGATTACATTGCCTTTTCAAATTCTACCGGTCTCGTCCCTCTGTAAAATTGTAGAACCCGTAGTGGTCCTTTAGTCAAAACCTTTGCCAACCCCTGTTGTAGGCGGTTTTGAGCAAGAGAGACATTAGTGTTTTAATCTAGGCAATAAAATCCTTTCTCAACTGAACGGATAGATGATCGAGCGGCAGCGGGTAGTAGACTTACGTCTTTTAACATTTTAAAGAGTAGTTTTATCTATTTTTTACTATGCAATATTAAGAATCATTTCAGGAACATGTGATTGTGTCTACTGAAGACACTCTCAATTTTTCGGAAAACATGTTCACAATAAATTAGCGTAGTTGTATTTTTTACTACGCAATATTAAGAGTCACTTTCAGGAAAATTTTATCGTGTCTACAGAAGACACGAGCCATTTTCAAAAAACCTTTTTACAATAAAAAACAGAAGCAGCATAACCCTGTGTTTTTTAATTAAAACCCAGGAAATAGTTTACAAATGTGACTATCAAGGAATGATTGAGAAGTATTCTATGTGGGTTCCAAGCATAGATCTCCGTCTCTACAGATGTCTTCGAACACCCAATAATGAATTGTTTTCCGCGGTTAGATTACGTTTCTCAGGATGTGTGCAATTGCAAATATTGGCATAATAGCATGGAATGCCGTACAGAAACGAACTTTCTTAAAGCGCTATATCTATCTATTCTTGTGACTCCTTCCTTTTTCTTGTCTACGCTCAAAAGAAGCCGATTGCAATTGATATATTTTGTCCCTCTGTAAATCTCTTCACGTAACCGTAATCTGCAAATAATCTAAGACTGATTTTGATAAATTATGGAGATTAAAAACAGACTACAGCAATAGGTTATACCTTTCCATAGGCTTAAGGAGTGGTATTAAAAACAAGCACATCTAATGTAATCTATGCCTCCTCTTTGCGTCTAACTGTTTGACCGAGTGTCTACGAAAGCACAATTCACTCGGCTTTGGCATTTACATGTAGAGGACGTCCAACAACCAGTTGCGTTCCAAAGAGGGTGCGTGCTACAGGTTGAGGAGCGCTAACATAAACATTTAAACTGCTATTCCCTGCATTCGGATGGCTTGAAAGAGTTCTACTGGAGGAATAGTTGCAATAGCATTACATCACTACAAGCTTGAGGTTTGGAAGGAGGGGGCGGAAGTCATTTTGTTTGGAAAGTGTCGTCTTTCACATGCTAGAACGCAGAAGTACTCATTCCTTTCTTGAAATACGTAATGTAGGAGACTAAATGTGTAGCTACCTGTCTGTATTTATATTCACAGATTCCGGAGTGAGGAACTATTGGCAGATACCTGGACGAGCGGGGTTGGGGGTGGTGCTGGCAAAATGTCCCAAACAATATTTCCTCAAATTCTGAAGATATCAAAATGTACTTTTAGCAGCCTGTAATTCTATTTATCATTTATACAAGCATTTTTAGCAAGACTTACATTTCCTACTTTTCATCATTCCTCTATTTTGTAGGATAAAACTTAACAGGTCATAGCTAATCACTGATTATCCAGGCAGTGAAGAAAAGCATTCCTCTCAAACAATCAAAGCATATACAAGATATCAATAAAACAATTAAGCCATAAAAACAACAAAAAGAAAAAAGAAAAATGCAGTTTGGTGTTAAGAAAAAGTATGTCATTATATTGATAAATTATAAGACTATACCACGAAATGAGGAATAAGATGAATCAAATTTGAATTTAACCGCAAAATCGGAATATGTGGAAAATGAAAAAATAAAATATATAGTAGTTAATTAAAATATAGTTTATTTATGCCGAAGATATGGAGCCATCTTCTTCATCAATTATTTTCCCTCAGTTACTCATTCGTTTAAGTCCAACGTATTGTTTGCCGTCGAAGCAAGAAATATATTATTTGCCGGTGTCTTTCCTATGCGTTGTATTTTTAGAATACTAACTATGAGAAAGGGATATCCCATCATTTGAGAATAAGATGCCAAATTTAAAAACAGCCCACGTTTTTATGTCTTGTGCAGAAACTGAGATACACGAGTTTGAAAACAGCGTTTCTACTTCGGTGCCATCAACTTTTCCTGCTAAATACCTTACAGAGCGATTTCTGAAGAACGTGCTCCCATTTCTATATTTTCGATCTCGTAAAACTTGACTTTCATTAGCTAAAGAGACGAAAAAAGAAACATTTAATTCACTTGAATCTGCTTTTCACTTCATATACATTAACAATATGAAATTTTTTCCTGCTAAAGGGGTACAAAATCACGGAATATTCCCTAAAGAACCCCGATTTTTGCTCTTGTATTTGCCAAAGGTACCCTACACGCTACACGAATATGCTCTGCAAGAAAAAGACTTGTTAAATGTCGGTGTAAGTCGTTGATTCTAAGTCGACACAGTCATCTTAGATGCAAGCAACGGTGCATGGTATTGGCCAACATTTTTTTATGTCTAGCTCTATTTTAAATTGAATTTAAAGGTGCGTAGCCAGATCAAAAACTGTTTAATTTGATTGTTGCGGTAATGAATTCATCAAAATGAAATAGACATATAGCCTGGCGCCCATAACCTCAGAATGGGAGTAGATTCTGTGCATGAGCCATAGGTCAGCTCCACAGCCTCTTTCTGATTCCAAGTTAAATCTTTGGAGACCTTACCCAAGTTTTCGTTGATTTAACTTAATTGTGGCCAACCGTTTTCTTGCTAGTTTAACTAGTTTGTTTTGCTTAAGGCCGTAAAGCTAGTCTAGGACAAAGAGCTCAGCAACAAGTTCACAATTTAAAAAGTCGTATTTTTACAGCATTTACACTTTTATGAAAAGCATTCTCGTCTTTAAATACTCATGATGAAGAGTACCAAAAGCAAAATATTACTCTTTGTTGAAACTGGACAGTGCTTGTTATTCGAGTTTATTGGAACGGACATTTTACTGTAAAGCCCCTTATACACGTTGAAACATGTTGTATCAACATGTTGAACACAACTCGTTCTGAGGACCTTGTCTTGCTGTACAACTATCTGTTAGAGAGAAGTGGGACAACTGAAACTCAAGTAATTCGCCCATTCCCGTCTTAAAACGCCTATGACATATCGCAAATTCTTTCTTAGTTTCCCTTCCTCCCTCTCGCATGACCTTCATAAATACATCGTCCCTTGCCTGATTTTCCACAACATGTTGTGAGAAATAGAACCCGTTCTATTCTAAAATCAATTGTATCAACATGTTGCGTACAGCAAAAGTTGTACAACTTGGTTGGTTTTTACGATGCAACGTGTTGGGCGAAACAACGTGTTGGGCGTTGTATACAGATGTTGCACCGTGTATACGGGGCTTAAGATGAACGTCATCATGTTTCATTTCAGGAAACATTGTTCCTTTCGTTTTACACATTTTGCACTCATCGTGTTTCACAGTCATCCAAAAAGCAACATGAACAGGAGACTATCGAGACCCATTATAGGATCTGTTCATTTCTTACTTAAGAAGTGCTCTTGCAGATTCCACTACGGTTCTTTCAGGTTAGAAGAGTCTTCGTTTGATAGAGAGGCTACATACGAAAGGCAGGGTTGATTTCTTCACAGTCAGTTCCTCCGGTTCTTTAGAGAATTTCAATGATTATTATGCTGATTCACATTACAGTATGAGTTTTGACTTCGGATATCATGGATACAAGACTTCACGTTGTTTAAAAAGTTACGAAGTTCATTAATAGTATATGAGCACACGTCGACTGTATCAGCCTTGGTCGCTGTTTATCTGAACCTTTAGCCCTATCATTGAAACTTCAGATGATGTACTTTTGCGAGGCTGTTGCCATGTCGAGGCTAAAATCGCTAACCTGAATGAACAGTATTTAAGGCTTTAGTGTTTCCATAAAAATGTTTCGCTAGCATGATCATAAAGGGCTTGTTTATACCAAAAGCTATTTGGACACTCCAACAATCTACTACTAACCGTCATGTACTTCAGTATTGGGAGGAAGGCACCAACCCAACTCAATATCTCACGAGGAAGTTCTTGCTTTCATTGTGTCTGGAAAGGCAATCACATATGTACCTGTTCAATACATAGTGCAAGAAGTTATCATATATAATACAGATAATCCTCTAGCTACAGGAAAGCCATCAAAAATGTACTAGTTCAAGTTAGGTGAGTAGGGGAAAAAGAACGGTTATGAAGTCTTGACGGTCAAAGAATATTTTATTATAGAGACAAATAAAGAACAGAAACTTGAATTGAAGTGGACTGTCAAGCATATTTTACGGACCTAAACAAAGTGTAGAGTTTCCGGCCGTAATATCTTAAATATTAATCATCAAAAACCTTTTTAGACATTTCCTATCGGACAATCAACTAGATACTGCACATCCATATATTCCGTACCCGGACACTCTGTCCTCGATACTCATGCTGGAAATTTAAGTTGTGGGCTCTTACAGGGCCGGTAATGTGTAATTACGACAAACACTGTATTAAGAAGAATTGAATTAATTTATTTCCTGCAATCAAAAAGGGTCTTGGTATTAAATGTCCTAGAAGTAAATAGTAAATTCAGATGGTAAATGTCTGGATGGTAAATGCCCAGACATCACGTGACCGGGAAGTAAATATCCAGGTAATACATGTCTGGGTACAGGAACTATACAGGCTCTTATTTTCCGCGTGGGTAATGCGCTGAATGTACTTGGACGTGTCCATTGCCCGCATGAAAATGTCATAATTGATAAATGTTCGCAGAAATAAACATCTTATTTACTTAATTTTTGGTTTAAAAATTCCTGTTGGTGAATGTTCGTGGGCCAGGTTTAATTTTGATGTCACGATCTTGCCTAAAATAGTATTTTCTATGGTTCATTTAAATTACACTCTTTAAATTTAAAGTGTTAAAAGGAGCCGTAGAGTTTAACGGTAACTGCTTAAATCTATAACTAAAATGACAGGACCGTAGACTGAGTGTTCGGTCCCTCTGGCTGCGCACCTTTTCCCGTTTATTTCTGTAACATTTTTTCTGATGCTCAATGCCATGTTCTGCTTATTTAGTTGCTGCTTTGGAGAACTTTGTTGATGGCTGGATTTTCAGGGATGGTAATACCAAAGGACGAGAGTCTGAGAGATGGAACTGACCCGTGTAAATTACTAAATCATTTCTTAAATGCCGTTGCCAGTAGTCGAGAAATTACTTTTCTTTTGGTCGAGGGCCTGTCAAGGTAAACGTTTGTACGTTTTCACGTTAACGTGGTCAGTGTGTCTTTGTTTGTACCAGTAGTAAAGGAGCGGACCGCAATTATGAATTACTTAGTCATTATAGTAGGCAGGCCTGCCCCCCTCTCTTTTAAGGAGTCACATTCCTAGTCGAAATCTTACTCACAATATTTTGCTTTGGTACTTTAAAGTACTTAAATTAGCTTTTTTTTCTTTTCTGACTCGAGAGAAATAATCGAAGTAAAAACCTAGTCAGCTATGGTCGACAAATGTTATGAAAAATTATACCCCAATATTTTTGGAGGGCCTTAGCAAAGGTAGACTCAACAACGTTGAGTTCAAATCCTATTAGGGTGCAATAATTGTTTGCTCAGAAGCTACAGCACGTTACATTAATAAAGCCCATGGATCTTTGTATATGGGATAGGTTGCCCTATTGTACAGTTGTCCACCATATTGCTTTGGGTTGGGACTTAAGCATACAACACATGCCGGCCTGAATGATACCAGAATACCTTTAAGACTCCGTCAATTCTCTCTTGACAACCTACAAGAATACTCTAGGCTCTCTTATGGTATAAATTTAAAAATTTAAAGCCAAAGGGTTCATCATTCGATCTTAAATTTTACAAACTTGTGATAAGAATTCTTTTTATTCACTAGAATAATATTGCGTGACATACCAGAATGACATAAGACCGAATAATGACACTATGCTTCAATGTTCTCGAGAAGGTATAGCTTCAAAAACCACTGTAGGTAACATTGTTGTGTTCTTTTGTAGAAGGTTATGCATATCTTATAGGAATATTGGAGTTGGCAAGCAAGAGATTTGTACAGCGTTCCAAGAAGATATTCGAAGAAAGGGTATCAGATAGGTAAAAACCACTATCTTGTAACTGCCGGATATTTTGCCAGAAGCGGAGCATCCTTCTCCGAGTTGCGCACAGTTGCATTGTCAAGACGGGAACCTATACTTTAGAACACAACGTTTCCACTGATACCTAAGACAAACTCTTTAACTTTATGGAACACGTACGTTAAAATTAAGCCATTTAAAGTGAATGAGATTTTACATCTATGTTTAAAAACCAATTGTTAGAACACACCTCCCAACATCCCTTAATGATGGAATACATTCGTTAAGGCATCAGCATATAAAAGCCCTATAAATTCTTCGTTTTTCGACCAGCATGCTTTGTTGGGGAGCAACAGTTCACGACTGTCACTTGACAAATTCAACAGTATTTTTCTATCTTATCTCTTCACAAGTAACCATTGTTTTATTCAACCTCTTCCTACGCTATCTGCAGTTACTCACTCAATAGCTGCATAAACCCTGCTGCCGATGACTTTACACCTCCTGCAATATGCATCATTTGAATACCTGTCTGTTATTTGGAAGTAGTCTTTGATACCAAAGAGATCAAGGATGATAAAAATAATTAATGCTCGAAAGTATGCCGGTTGACTGGCTTTTATAATCCAGCAATTTAATCCAGTCATTTATATATCCCTTTTGAAGTAACACTCAACATGCTTCCGTGTTGCTGTAAATGGATGGAGAAGAGATTTCAAGTGCTATATCATAATATATCAAAGACATTTAAATACAGTAGACTCCTAACCAGTTAAATATAATTGTAAGAAAGCGTTATTGTATGGATATCAAGCAACATGTCTATGTAAACCTTTAGTGCTTGCTCTTAGCTTGCTCATTAGCCCATATTAACAACCGTTCATTCCCTTCCGGTAGCCTATCACTGATTTTAAATAGATGCATTGGAACATCCTAAATAAAAAAATAAAAATGAAATAAAAAGAAATAAAACTGAAATAAAAACAAAAACTAGTTAACAACGTAAGTTAACTTTATTTTAACCGTAAAAATAGTCGTAAAGTAAATTTTTGACGAAACTACGAGGGTTGATATCGACGAATTGGCGAGTGCTACAAGTTGACGATAAACCCTTGTCGCTCAAGGTATACTTTCTGCTACGTAAGAATGTGGGACAGATCTATGGTTCCTTCTTGTGGTTATGATGCTGGTGGAAAAGGTGTCAGGTAAGCTTATTCTACTTCTACAGGTAAGTATAATATAAAAAGTATATGAACTGTAATGGTTTTCAACTCCGTTATTGTTCGCTGTAGTTAGGTCATACCCTAGTCGTCGATAGAATTTTTCCGTACCATTTAAACATTCATACTTTTCTGTTTTCATCATCCAATACGACTGTTATGCTCTGTTACTTCAAAGCAGAAACGGATATTTGGAAGATTATTAATGAGGGGAGGGCAAATTTTGACTTATTAAGAAGAGCCTGGTGAATGTTTTATACAACTAATAATAAAAACTGAAATTGCTGTGTATGAAAAACAAGCAATAAAATGCTCTTCCGGAAATCGACTCATTTTTGCTACTGACCTCTGGCGGTATTTTTGAATTACAAATCTTTTGTCAAATGTTTAAAAAACGTTATGTAGAGGGAATCCGCTCCCTCTCTCATTCCCAACTGTCCGCCACTGCTTCACGAACATTTATATACATTGGCTTCTATGTTAATGTATAGAGATCGAGCACTCACCTTTTTGTCAGAAAGACTTCATATATTTGTTACTTACCATTACATACAAGGGTTTCTTAAAATTTCTTTTCGTAAGTAAACGGGACTATTAGGACTAAAGCACAAAATCCAGGCAACTAACCTTGTTTTGTTTTCCTTGATTTTTGTAGACAAGCCTTTACTCCTCTACCCAGCTTGTATTCTGCTATCAGCTGGTGGCACCTTCTCCTCCTTTGCACTATTTCAGGTAAGGTAGCGTTCCTTGTATACAGATACGTGCGCAGAGAATATCTTCCGTGACTTTTAACCGTAGACAAGTATGTGAGGTTTGACATGCTAAAGTGGGGGGCGGGGGCGGGGCGGTGCAAAAGCAGGATAAACAGAATTGTTAAATTGTTACAGACTCTGTCAATCCTGGAATACTTCGGAAACGGCACTTTTTTTACAAAATTCCGGGAAAGTTTCAAGGAAAATCAAATAAATATGATCCACATGCAAAATCTGGCCGATGGTTTGCTAAGTCATGGAATTGAGAAAAGAATCTGCCAAAATCAGGTAATGTATGGAAAACCACAGCAATTTCATGTCAGTCAACTGTGCAGTTAGAAACTTTCAAGTTTTTTCATTTTGAGAAAATTTTCATTTGTCTTTCATTTGTTTATCTATCTGTTTGTATTTTTTTTCGATTGGTTTAAAGGGGTGCTAAACATAACGCATTGCAAGCCTGATACAAGAGTGATAGCAAGTCAAGGGGAAAATCAGGGAAAACCATTATTTGTGGTAGCTGCCTCATTTAAGACTGCAGTTTCTTATAAGATTCCTTGCTATAACAACGAAAAGATATATTTTCTACAAGAACACAAGGCTACCGGTCTCTAATACCATATCTAATCAGTTTTTTAACGTATGACGTATTTACTATGACGTCACCTAAAACCAAATGCTAGTCATCGTATCTGAATTTACAGGAAAGTCCAACCCTTCAAACCCTTTTTGGAGTAAATTAAACATCTTGTAAGTAGATAACGTAATTCCTCGAAAATAAGCCGCGGCTTATATTTTTTTGGAAATAAATATTTTTGGCCTACTTTCGAATCGGCTTATTTTCTAGCTGTTCTCTGAAAAGAGAAAAAACCCCACAATTTATAACAATAACATTTTTTAAAAATGGTCGCTTGCCAGAACCAGGTAATTGTTTGGCTTTGGAAAATCCATTTTTGCAGCTACAGTTTTTGAAAACCCTTTCTCTGTAATATACATGAAAACGACTGCTTTAAACTTAGTAGAGAACGACTTTCTCGTAGGAGCCATTGCAGTTATGTACCTGTTCAAACAATATGTACTGCAATGCCTTCTGTGACGTGGCTTATTTTCGAAGGTCGGCTAATTTCTCTAGTTTCTACTAAACATCTCGGCTTAGTTTCGAATCAGCTTATTTTCGAAGGTCGGCTTATTTTTCTAGTTTCTACTAGACATCTCGGCTTATTTTCGAAGGTCGGCATATTTTCGAAGAAATGCGGTAATAGTACATGCACATACGTTTATCACAGATTTATCTTAATTAGTTTTACAGGCATCAGAACTTAGTCGAATGCATTACTGTCAGGAAACATTTGTTAGAGCTCTCGAGTCAGTCACTGAACATTCTATTAAAAGTGTTGATGCAAACATTAAAAGTGTTGATGCAATAAGGCAAAACTCCTTGATTTTATTGCAATCGGGCCTCACTTTTGCAGTAGCAGACGATCCAATTAGGCACATTTCCAGCCATTCCAGTTTAAGGAAAATAAGAACTTACAAGAAAAAAGCAATACAAAAGCAATTGAAATGAAAAGTAATCTAACAGTCAACAAATAGCAAGCAAAATAATCTTCAGAAAGTGTATACTACAAGTTATCTGATAATAGGGAAGTTTTTCTGATTCTAGAGCTCAGTGTATCTGGTTTGACACCAAACTTTTGGTAGGTAATCCTGATTACTAGTTAATTCATCAAACCTTCCTTTAAAGCGTTTGTTGCATAATGTTTACTCCATGCTGTGTATTGTATCAGGCACTTTAAAAGCTTATCATAGGACTACAAACCTTTCACAATATATATATGTGTCTATGGCGGACAGTAAGTTGTTGTAGCTGTTGAGATAGTACGAGGCGAGGAAATTCTGGTATGAAAAACATCTCTTGGTTGCAATACATAGATCACCATCGTAACTGGCTAGATTCTTCTGAAATATTTCAATTTCCCCATTTTTACAACATTAAAACATATCTGATAGAGAGATACAAATCTACCAGGAGCCCGTTCCAAAGTAAGGCATCAATAGGTAAATCCTACAATTAATGTTAAGAATTTCATAGGTATATATTCAGCACTATTTTATCACGTGGTGAAAATTTTGCTCACTTTCTGAGTCCATCAGTTTTATTAAGAGAATGTTTTACGTCTTCTTATATGCAGCTAGGGGCCCTTGTCTACCATCGCTACCAGTCTACAGTACTGAGTGTACAAAACGGAGCATTTGATTCTAGTGCTGTCATGCTGCTGTTCATTAAAGTAAGTCCATATTTGTTTACATGATAATTTTGAATAAAGGGTATGACCAGCCTTTTCAAACTGGCGGAAAGGGGACATATCTCAGGCACCACATATTGTTTTGAACGATTAGAACTTGTAAAATTTTAAGCACAAATATCGGTAACCGTTTAACGCAAGTAATCTTAACAATACCAAGCTTCCATTCTCTTACATTCTAGTTTTTAATTCCAATGACCAGAAGTCTGATCATAATTGCAAGGTTTATGAAATCAAACTACCGAAAACGTATCCTTAAGAAAAATCAAATTTGACAAATTACGAGATTTACTTTCAGTGGGACATGTCCCCCACAGTCCTATCTATATGCACGCCATTGTATGAGATGGAAAGATGTGTGCGGAATCATGAATACTGTATGTGTACGTTTTTTTATGATAAAGAGCAAATGGAACCTCTAAATTACTAGATTCGTGTACTGTCTCCTACAGGATTCAAGTGCACATATCCCAAGATGTGCCACTTGTTGTCACAAAATGTTATACAATTGGTACATAAAACTGAACAAAACACTAGTGTCACATGGAAAGGGAATGTCTGGTGTGTAGTTCGGTTTGTATTTCCTTTGATTTAAGGTTTTCCCATTTAGTCTATTTGTGAAGGGTGGATAAGGTTTTCCCTTCACTCAAAACTTTCCTCAGTTTCAAGGAGATCATCATAATCTTCTTATTTATTATTATTTTTGATGACGGTACCTTCACAATCATGTTTTGCATTACCACAATTTTAAAAATTTCTTTGAAAACCAATTTTTCAATTATTGATTCAAAGACGAAAATTAAATAAGTACGATAAAAAAATTTCTGTTTAGATAAGTCTAAATTCGAAGGAGTGACCAAAATTGTAGCGTTTTAGGTGTTGAAACTACTTAATAGTCTTAGTATAAGACTGCAACTTCTTTTCACACCCAGTAGGACACATCCCCCTTCATTAACGTTGCAAATTAATCTAGGTATTGACAAAATATTGCCCCGTAGGCCAATTTACCTTGCCTCCCCCTCCCCCTCTCGGATCAATGTGAGGTTATCTATCACCTTCCGGTAGTAATGTTAACAGTCAGATGACGTTGACAACCGAGTAGAACCTTTGATGTTTCCATCTTTGATATTTCCATCTTTCTCTTTAGGAGCCTTTCTCAGTTTGATTGTGCACCCGTTGATGATGCACTCGCCGTAAATTTGTACTTATAATTTCTTTTCAGTCTTGGCTGCATTCTTCTACTTCTTGTCATGGAAATCTTTTAAAAAGAGGGAAGATAAAGTTATAGAGCAAAAGGATGAACTTGATAATGAAGACGCGGAAGCAAATAATGACAATGGCTCTCTGACGGCATCGAACGTCACCGAGGCCACAATTGTCGAAGATCGTAACAGAACAGAGCCACTTTATGCACCAGGATTAAGTGGAAGACCATTGTTACTAAAAGAGACGCCAATCTGAAATTTATAATTATTGTTTTTTATGTGGCATCGTGTAAATTCGGTTTTGTTAATGTGGACGACGCAAAGCAGTTAATATATAGTTTGATATTATTAAAGTTAGTATTCGTTCGGTATATTTGTAGTATGAAATGTATGTAAATTGGTTTTCATCTGAAAGAAATTTGAGACGGAACAGGAGGAATACTGTCAAAACGAAAATTCATGCTACTATCGAAGATTGTTCCCCTCAAATTACTCACCAGTTCCACCAGTGGCGTAGCCACATTGGTAAGAGAAATTGAGGTCTGTTTTAGAACTTGTAACGAACAGTACATAGGCGTGTGTCTCACATTTAGTACGACGTGCTGAAAAAGTTACCAAGTTAACCTTCCCGGTTTAGGTATTTAGTGCCTCACTAGTCTAATGTCATTTACGACCAGAAGCTTGTATGGTGTAAGTGAAGGTTCTTTTCAAGGCAGAGTTTGGGACGTCAAATTTTATGGTCAATTTATTGATAATGTCGTATTTTATTCCCAATACAACAATTCACTCATTTTTGAATTATACAATTTAACGTTATTTCTTCAAGCCCTGTATTTGTACGTATTTTTAGTCTCAGACTGTATGTCGTTAAAACGACAGCTTACAGAGTCATGTTGCTAGATATGCGGGAATTGTATGGTACTTGCCCATTATGTAAAGATGTCGATTGATAAATAAGCACAAGGACCTATCTTTGGATATACGATAAATTGCGAGTGGAACTACCTGTGAGTAAAAGATATATAGGCTCAATTGGTGCCTCGGCAAATGTGCAACATGTGATTATGTAGGGTTCATCGATAGGTTTAAGGAAATATTCTACCAGATAACGAATACTTGATGCTTGAAGTACCGGGAAGTTGCTTATTTTCATAAGCATCCGGAAAGTAGTTTAAAATTGTTAAGTAGATCATTGCTTGATCTGTACTTCATAACTTCTAGGGGTCTTGGATTGTTAACTGCTGATATTGGCAACTGGTGGTGAAGGATCTTCTTATTGCGGTGACATCATCCAGTGTTCTTTGTATCTAATGCCACAACATATCACCATTCATTGATACAAAATAAAGCAACTTTAGTTTGTTCAGATCGTTCAACATGTACAGCATGGGGGTTATTTTATGATGCTGAAAGAAAACTGATTCTCTTCCAAGGCATTAGAAACGAGTAAGCTTATAACAAAAAGTACATTTAATTTGTATATATTGGCGATTTTCCTTGTTGTATTTTCATAGGACGCTGTTTACGTTTAATTATTGTGTTGACTCTGTGTTGAGGTAGTAATATATGGCATTGTTTTTGGGCTCTGATGTTTTTGTGAAAGGAGACGTACTCCTAAATTGGATCAAGTGGTACTTCGCGAAAAGTAGTATGAACTATCGTACTATGAATTGCCTTAACTGATTTGTATACGTGGAGAAGATTGCTTTAAAACTTAGTGCATTCATAAATTTCAGTCGATCCGATCACCATAAATACCAGAGCACTTTATTTCATTTTTTTCTGTTGTTCAAATTTATGATATCATGTAGTCATTCTTACTTAGCATATAAATATTGATGCAGTGATTCCCATGCTTAGGAGAGCTCTTACCCATTTATACGAAATAACATCTTGCATTCCATTGTCAACTGAAAAAAGCATCCCACATACCTCATTGCTTATGTCCTATCACAAATACCATGGCAATCAATTTGGGGTAAACGCGGAAACTGGCGCAAATCAGTCGGTATTTTTCGTTGAAGCCTCTATTGGTTACGGTGATCACAAAAGCGAACCTTCGCTTATTGTTAAGGATTTAGAAATATTGTTAGAAATTTAGAAATATTGTTAGAAATTTAGAAAGGTTTGGGAGGTTTGGGGTTTATTTTCTCTTTATGCTAGTACTGGGCTAAACCTCGAAAGTATTGCAATCGAGGGAACGGTGATAGTCCAAGAGCAACAATACTGACAGCTCCAGCAGATCATGGTTCGGCGACTAGATCGGAATTTGAACCCACGACCATTGTGTTATAAGACAAAAACCCTAACCACTCAACTACAGTTGCTCTAGAGACAAGATGGAGTTTAGATTCAAAATTGTCCTCCAAAACCTTCCTACAAGAAAGGTATGGATAAAATTTATACCTCAAGCCTTTTCATTTTGTCTCCAAGAAAACACCATAAACCTTAGCGCATTATTACCAATATCTGTAAGAATCGGCCTAATTTGACTCCCTGTACTTGTAAAAGTTTTCCTTTCCCGGCAGTTTTGCATTTCGACCTCTTTACCGTTTCATTCCATAAAACGCTCTCCTTTTCCCTTCCTAGTTGGCACTGATGATAACCCTCCACACATTCATTCGGAAGAATTGCTTATTTAGAAAGTCAAATGTGGGCTGAGTATAAAGCTAAGAAAGTTGTAGTGATAGGCATTGCAAGCCGAAAAATGATATTACATATTCGTTTTTGCTGGTGTGACTTCTGAATGATTAAGAGGAACGGCGTTCTTTCTTTTTTATGCAATCATGACAGTTGGTATCCCGATCTCCATGGGAAAATTGCAACTTTTCAAGTTGGATAATTTTCTGTAAAAACTTAAAAGAAGGTTTCAGTGACCAAATTTTCCCTGCAATTAAGCACGTTTCAGTCACATGTAGTACTGAAACATGACAATCAGAAGGTCAGTGCATAGTCCAACTTTCATTCGAGTTGAAAAGTTCCTCGTAATCTCAACCCCCACACCTGCAAAGTTATTATATCCGTTGTAGGGAAGTTCTCCAGTTTGGGAATCACTGTGATAGTGTGCTTGTACCTTGGACATACCATATTGATCATCCACACTCTAAATATCGTTTTAATGTCATTTTACGTTTGGTTCTGCTGCGCAGGTGTTGCATATGAACGAGTCGTCCTCACTCGAAAAACAAACAAGTGTTTCTGTACATTTTCATCATTCAGACAATTTGTGCGTGTT